>CAUYRH010108699.1:0-65613 GCA_963574655.1 Perodicticus potto
CCATTACTAGGCATCTACCCAGAAGGAAAAAAATCTTTTTATCATAAGGACACTTGCACTAGACTGTTTATTGCAGCTCAGTTTACGATCGCCAAAATGTGGAAACAACCTAAATGCCCGCCAATCTAGGAATGGATTAACAAGCTATTGTAAATGTACAATATGGAAAACTATTCAGCCATTAAAAAAAAAGGAGACTTTACAGCCTTTGTATTAACCTGGATGGAAGTGGAACACATTATTCTTAGTAAAGCATCTCAAGAATGGAAAAGCATGAATCCCATGTACTCAAGTTTGATATGAGGACAATTAATGTCAATTACTGACACAGTGGGGGTGAGGGAAGGGGAGAGCAGAGAGAGAAAGAATGAGGGAGGGGTGGGGAAAGGAAGAGCAGAGAGAGGGAAGGAGAAGGGGGGTGGGGTCTTGGGGCTTTGGTGTGTGCCACACCTTTTGGGGGCAAAACACGATTGTAAGAGGGACTTTACCCAACAAGTGCAACCAGTGTAAGATGGTTTCTTGTACCCTCAATGAATCCCCAACAATTAAAAAAAAAAGAAAAAAAAAAAAAAAGCAAGTGCATTCTATCACATGTATTCTATATACCTATACTCCAATGAGCTGTATAAGAAGAGAGAAAATATGTTTATTATTTTATGTCATCCATATGAAAGTTATCCCTTTCTAAGACTGTGTGTCAAAAATGTAGTTTTATAGAAAACAGAGACTGAAATCCATGATTGTTTAAAGATTGTTTTCCATCCTGGACTTAGTTATGTTTTCATTTCAAGAGATATTATCATTTTACTCTTTGTGGCCAGTGGATTTGGAAGCCTATTTTATTTTTGGGCAATATTTACTTAGTGACATTTGAAACTGAAAGAATATGTTTGGATGACTAAAAGAAAAAGAAGGGATATTATTAATAAATTTGGAGTGACTAGCAAAAAATGGTTCTATCTATATTGCCCTCCCCCTGTAAAATCAACTGCACAAAAATTAATCGCAAAATCAATCAAACAAAGAGTTTATTTAGTTCAGATTCTGACAGCACTCATACTCACCCTTTTAATCATTTATTTATTTTTAAATTGTGTGAACTCATTATATATATATATATACACACATATTAATGCAAAATTTAGTCCTCAACACATACAGTAAATTTAGTACCTTCCCAAAATAAAATGATGATTAAATATGGAATTTAAAAAAAACAAAACCCATGTTCTTTTTATAAGTGGTGTCTATATTTGATAAAATTATAAATTAAAGTAATAATCATCTGGGCAGGCCATGTACATTCTAACTTTCAGCTACTTCTCTATCAGTGCCCAAGTGTGCCCAAAGCTTAGCTTGGTAGGGGAATTTTCCCTTGCTACTGTCTTTCAGGAAAAGGCTGTAGAGTAACTGCTGTCCACTTTTGGGGTTGTACCTGTATGCAAAGTTAACCCATCCATACAACAAGCTTGATCTTTTTCTTTCTTTTCCAAATGGTGGTAGAGAGTCCTCTGTAGCGGCTTAGGCATAAACTAAAGTAGAAGCAGTGTTACAACAGTAGAGAGAGTCAAGGGGCCAGGCTTCTTGCTTAGGCAGTTTCAATACTGTATTCTACTTTCAACTTCATTAAACTGTTGTTTGATCTTCCTGTTATGTCCTGGGGGTCTGGTAGGGCCCATTGCATGGAGAGCAGCCCTGGACTCAAGGCCACTTGGTATCCCATGGCCAGACATCCCATTCTTCTCAGACCTCAGTTATATCCCAGGATCTGTTTTTCAAAAACTGTATGTGTTTTTGCAACACTTGTTGTGGCTTTGGTGTAGAATGGCTATTCTAATTCTTTCATTGGGGTTTGCCAGAAAGTCCATATGGATAGCTTTCCCCTCCTCACCCAGATAACTCCAACTACATAGACTTTATTGTATCTTATGGCCCAGACCACGAGATTGATTGCACTGTAGCCTGAATCTGCTGTAGAGATATTTTCTGATTCCCACTCAAAGCTATCAGATTTCATGTGATCCAGTGTATTAATGGGAAGAGTACCTCATGTGTGAAACATGTCACATCCAGAACCTAAAGAGGCTCACCAGGAGACTATTTTTCTATCTGGTTGAGGATGCAAGTTTCAATAATTTTTCAACATCCCAATAAGCTCCTGGGAGCTGCCCTGCCCCAGACTCCTAATTCTTTTATTGATGTGATACACCCCAGAATCTACATAGGCTTTATCTCCTACAATCTGGAGCATGTATGAATTTCTAACACTTGTAGTGTACTACCTTATTCTTTCTTGTCAGGCACAATCAACATAATGTCATCAATGAAGTGGATCATTTTGATCAACTGTGAGAAATCCAGACGATTGATCTAGAGCTCTTTGGTCTACATTATGTCAGAAGGTGGCCCTAAGGCAAAACTGTGATTGTGTACTATTGTTTCTTCTTTGTGAAAGCAAACTGTTTCTGGCCTTTTGTTCTGAACACAATTGAGAAGGAAGGAATGACAAATCAATAATTATATATCATGTTGCTGACACTGTATTTATCTTCTCTAGCATAGATGTCTCATCTGGCATTAAGACTGCCTTTGGGACTATTACTTGGTTTATCTCGCAATATTGTACAACCATTCTCCACGATGTATCAGATTTTTGCAGGGGTCAGCCTTCTGAATTAAACAGAGATGTAATGAGATATACAGTCCCTAAATCTTAGATCTTTAAGGGTGGCACTAATTTCCCCACAACCTCTGGAATATGATATTGCTGTTGATTTACATTCTTAGAAAGGGTGGTTGGTAGTTTTATAGACTTTCACTTAACCTTCTATGGTATAATATTTTCCTGTGAGACTATGTATTCCATATGAGGTTTTCACCAAATGCCAAGTACGTCAATTTCAATTATTCACTGACAAAGGAAATGACCACGGGACTCTGTGGACACGTCAGGCCCACTGTAAATCAGACCTTGGCCCTGACTTTGTAAACCTAAAAGGAAGAGGTTGAAGAACATAATGTGATCTGAGTAATTTATTTGAGCCAGAATAAAGATAGTACCCCCCAAACTTAGGACCGACTAACCTTGGATATGAGCTTTATTTGGCCTTTGTTAATAGGGTAGTTTTTAATGCAAAAATATAGGGGTAAGGGACAGGGAGTGGGCTGATGGAAAGTTCTGTCAGGAATTCTCATTGGTTTACAGAAATAACATTGATTACTGATTGGCTATACATTGGTAAGCAATAGGGTATGGAATATAGTGGTATCAGGTAAGGCATTATTAGGTTAATTCAAAACTACTTGGGTTAACAGCAAGCAGTTTAAACACATGAATACAAAGCTCAAAAGGGGGGAAGTAGGACATGTTTGCTATCTTTAATTAATGCCTATCTGATCCTAATTATTTGAAAGGGCTCAAGTTCCTCACATAAAAATTCTTTTTCTTTGCTCAATTTCCTGTACAAAATAGTACTCTCCTGTCCTAATTCTAATAAGGAAATCATTATAATACTTGAGGTCTCTAGATAACAATGTCAATTCAGATATTTACAATAATTGGGTATTCTCCTTCTCCCAGTATTCAGTAATTAAACAATTGCCCTTAGGCCTCTTGGAGTTTCACTATTTTATATACTTGCTTTGGTGTTGTAAAGGTTCTTTCTCCTCAGGACCTGGCCACATCTTTTGGTGGGTTTGGGGTCTGAAATTTCTTTCGGTTTAGAAACTGAGTAAGAAATTACAGCTTTTTATCAGGACCTCTGCTTTTCATCATCTACCCTTGATTTCATCTGCTGGTACAAGTGAGCAGTGGTATTATTGTCTGTTCACACATTTTGCCTCTAGGGATGACATATTTTTTCAACAATCTTTATACCTCTCTTTAGGTCTCATTCCCTTGGTTTTGACTCCGATGTCACTATGAACATGACCCTGGGCTTCTGGCTTTCAAAAAATTCTACTGGACCTCTATTGTTTTGATGTCCTGTCATCCCACTGATATTAGCAAAGCTATTTCCCTAACAGCCTTTTCTATTATAAACCATGAGCTTCAGCAGATACGAATATTTATTAATGCTGATGTTCCTCTTCAGTGCAAAATATTATTTAAGAGGTTTTTTTTTTAATCTGTATGCTCACTTTCATGAGTTTTTTAATGCCTCCTCCCAAAAATAGGGCTATAATTTTTCATGATTATAAGAAGTAAATTTACATCATTTTCTGGAGTACTTGTCAGTATTTTGTCACTGCCCTATTGTTTAAGAACTCTTAGTATCAAGTCCTACACACAATGTCCTGGCTCTGTTTGTGCATCCCAGATAGATCATGTAGCTCGTTATGGCATAGCTTTTTTCTCTGGGAAGGATCTATGTTGACTTATGAGATAGAAACATTTGAGAGATTTCAATGGAAGAAATTTATCTTCTAGTTTTGGAAGAAGCATTCCAGCTTCTAGTCAGAAGGGTTTTGAATTATCTCTAAGATCAGAAAAGTCTGGGGAAGCAAATATATGAGGTTATCTGTCAGATTTCTAGATCTCCAGTGTAAAGCTTCCAGTTTTCCCAGCCGGGGCCCTGTGTTAGTGTGACATGCCCGCTTTGGTTATGTATCTTGAAATTCATCCACATTTGCTAATATATCCTGGCTTTAGTCTTCAGTTTCCTTTGCCCTTTGCAGAAAAAAAATGAGGGCTTTATGTTCGTAAGCAACCATTGCCTCTGGCTTTTAAATCAAACTTATTTTCCTCATCAGCTGTTTATTATCATTTTGTAAACTATCACTGGTGCTTAGTTACAGATACCCAATCTCCTTTCTCTTCCATACACCTCAAATGTGTCCTGTATTGCTCTTTTGAATGTATTCTCTCCTACTGGTAAACTATCTCAATTTTCGGTCTACACCAGGTAAAGTGTTTAATGATTAGAATGCTACCATTTGACATCTGTTATCCGTACTTCACCTACCACTAGTGATTGGATTCTTTTTGCCTGATGAGTAAACCAGCTCCAAAACTTCGTTTATGGCCTGGATTCTTGAACCACTTCCGGTACCACCTGGGACAGATGGATTCTACAGAAGTAGATGCAATCAAAAAAGAGCCCAAGTAGCCAAAGAAATCCTAAGCAAAAAAGAACAAATCTGGAAGCATGACGTTGCTCAATTTCAAATTATACTACAAGGCTATAGTAACCAAAACAGTTTACTGTTTGTTTATTGTTACTGTTATAACAATAGGCACCTGAATCAATGGGACAATATAGAGAACCCAAACATAAAACCATACACCTACACACAACTGATTTTCAACAAGTAGACAAAAATATACATTAGGGAGAGCACTCCATATTTAATAAATGGTGCTTGAAAAACTGGGAAGCCACATGGAGAGGAATGAAGTGGATCCCTGTCTTTCACCATGTTCAAAATTAGCTCAAGATGGATTAAAGACATGAATGAAAGACCTGACCATGAAAATTCCAGAAGAAAATTTAGGTAACCCTTTTCTGGATATTGGCCTAGGCAAAGATTTTATGACTAAAACTCCCAAAGCAAATATAACAACAACAAAATAAATAAATTTATAAATAAATGGAACTTAGTTAAATTAAAATGTTTCTGCACAGTGAAAGAAATAATTAACAGAGTAAATGGACAACCTAGAAGATGTGAGAAAATATTCACACACTATATATCTAACAAAGAATGAATATCCAGAAATTATAGAGAACTCAAACAAATCAGCTAGAAAAAAACAAATAATCCCATCAAAGTGGGCAAGAGAAATAAACAGATCTTTTTTCAAAAGAAGATAAACAAATTATCAATAAATGCATAAAAATATGCTTAACATCACTAATCATCAGGGAAATGAAAATTAAAACCATAATGAGATACCCTCTTACTTCTATCAGAATGACTATTATTAAAAAGTCAAAAAAACACATATTGGCACAGATGCATTGGAAAGAAATGCTTATACACTACTTCCAGGAATGTAAACTAGTACAATCTCTATAGAAAACAGTACAGAGATTCCTCAAAGTACTAAAAGTAGACCAGCCATTCAATCCAGCACTCCCTCTACTGAGTATCTACCCAAAGGAAGAAAAAGTCATTTTACAAAAAAGATACATGCACCCGAATATTTGTGACAGCACAGAATTCACAGCTGCAAAGATATGGACTCAACCTAGGTGCCCATCAGTTGCTGAGTGGATAAAGGAAATGTGGTATTCATACAATACAGAGTACAACTCAGCTATTAAAAAAGAATGAAATAATGTCCTTTGCAGCCACTTGGGTGGAACTGGAGAGCATTATCCTAAGTATCTTAGAAATGAGAAAAACAAACACCACATGTTGTCACTTATAAGTGGGACCTAAACAAGTGATATTATGGTCATAAAGTGGTGTGACAGATATTGAAAACTAAGAAATGAAGAGGGTGGAAAAAGAGGCAAGGGATAAAAATCTACCTATCAGGGACAATGTACACTATTTTGGTGATGGGTACACTTAAGGCCCTGATTTCAGCATTACATAATTCATACATATAATAAAATGCATTAGTACCCTGTAAATGTATTAAAATGAAAAAATTAAAAACTATATAAAATGATGGAGTTGAACAAGAGAAAAGATAATTGACCAATAAATACATATTAAAAAATGTTCAACATCACTAATCATTGCAAAATCAAAGCTACACTGAGGTAATATTATCTTGCTCCAGTTTGGATGGCTATTATCAAAAAGAAAAAAACAAAAAAAAAGTAACAAATGTTAGCAAGGATGCAGAGGAAAGGAAAGTCATACACTGTTAGTGGAAACTTAAACTAGTATGGCTACTATGGAGAACCTTATTTAGGGTTCTCAAAAAATTACAAATAGAATTATCACATTATCTAGCAATCCCACTACTAGCCATTTATCCCAAGGAAAAAATAATCAGTATGTCAAGGAGATACCTGCATCCCCATCTTTATTGTAGCACTAATTCACAGTATTTAAGACTTGTCATCTACTTGGGTGTCCAACAACACATAAATGAATAAAAATAAAACATAGTATATATACTCCATGAAATACTCTTCAGCCATAAAAAACAATGAAATGTTGCCTTTCAAGGCAACATAGATACAATTTCAGGACATTATATTAAGTGAAGTAAGGCAACAACAGAAAAATAAACACTTCATGTTTTCATTCATATGTGACAGTTAAAAAAAAAAAAACAACTTGATTGGCTCAGCGCCCATTGCACAGTGTTTATGGCGCCAGCCACATACACGGAGAGTGGTGGATTCAAACCCGGCCCAGGGCCAGCTAAACAACTGCTACAACAACAACAACAAAAACCCAGCCAGACGTTGAGGCGGATGCCTGTACTCCCAGCTACTTGGGAGGCTGAGGCAAGAGAATCACTTAAGCCCAAGACTTACAGGTTGCTGTGAGCTATGATGCCATTGCACTCTACTGAGGGTGACATAGAGAGACTATGTTTCAAAAAAAAAAAAAACAAAAAACTAACTAAGTTGATTTCATATAAATATTAAGCAAAGCAGAGGATACCCAAGGCTCGGGAGGGAAGGGGAAATGGAGGCACATTTGCTAAATGACACAAAAATAAATACAGCTAGATAGAAAAATATATTCTAGGATGACTATACTTGATAACAATACATTAAATAGTTTCAAGGAGCTAGGAGAAAATTCAATGTTCCTGACACAAAGAAGTAATAAGTGTTTGAGGTGATGGATGTGCTAATTATTTTGATCTGATTACTCCACATTGTGCATCCTGAGACACCACTATGTACCCCACAAATACATATAATCATCATGTGTTAATTAAGAAGACAAGTGAAATGAAATAAAGAAGCCCAATGTACTACGTTTAGAAGTAAAATTGTTTCTCATTCTCAGCCTCTCCAGGCTTAATTTTCCTGTCTTCAATTCTTACTTGAGACTCCCAAATTAATTTTAAGTACAAATCCAGCTTTGATTTTAGCTTATCTTATATCATGTTCACCCTGTATTTTTTACTCATCTTTCTCTCTTGATCTCCAAATGGTATATCCTTTTGACTATAATAACAGTATGGCCAACATGTCATACTCAATTAAGCTCATTATTTTTAACAAAACAAAGCAAAAGTTGTTTTTCCTCCTGTCGTCAGCCTCAGATAACTCAGAAATTTGTCCTGCTGACAACTCCCTCTTTCCTCTGCTTACTTACTTAGTCACCCATTAGGTTTCATCTCTAAAATAGCTCTCAGATTCATCCTTCCCAAACACCAGTCTGTCACTAAGTTCAGGTCTTCATAATTTCTTTCTTGGACTATCATATAAATTATTCAGTATCTGTCACGGAATAACTGAGAAATCATGCTTGAAACTATCATTAAGTGTCATGAAGGCTGTTTTTCTGCCTAAGAAGACTCAAGTTTATTGAATTTTTGATTGAGAATAATATTCTTCCTGCCATGAAAAGGTTGTTGTTTTGATCATTATTATGAAAAGAAGATGGCTCATACTTAATAAAACATGCACTTAACTAAGGGTTAGAGAAACCAAGTGTTACATAGCAATAATAAGCATCTTATAGAGCCTATTTGAGGGAAATATGATTTTAGAAATAAATTGATAAACATTCAATCCCCAAAAACCTGCTTCATAAGAATATTGCATAAGCAGACTGATAATGATAATAAAAGATTGTGATGCCAAAAATAGATACTACAAAGAATAAAAAGTTGGACAAAACAGACTGTGATACCAAGTCCACATTAGCCTATTATCATCCTTTGTCCCTCTTGATTAGGCTACAGCTAATCAGTAAAGAAGTATTGGAGAAGGGAATCAGAATTTAGTATATGCCCTAAATATATTATTATGAAAGATGCCTGCTAGTAAATGGTAGGCTTGTGATATAGATACAGGCCTATATAGGTATAGTAATCTCAAACCTTACACTTCTTGGTGAATAACTTTAGGGAATGTTATTTAGCACTCCAAATATTAGGTTATATTTTTGTAAAATACAAAGGGTTCCTACGTTATAGGCTTAGTGGATTATGTAAAATAATTTATGTGTTTTCCATAGTACCTAAAATGCAGCATACATTTAATCAATGTTCAATAATTAAAATAATGCATTTGAATATCAAGAATAGTAAGGACTGTCATGTATAAGAATTTAGGAGTTACAACAAAGAAAGGAAAGGGAGAACAGTAACAATCATGTTTATTGTGTACCAAATCTGTACCTGATGTATAAAATGCTAATTTAATATGTGCATTCATTTTAATTTCTTAGGAAGTCCTTCAAATAGGGACCATGATTACCCCTGTTGCAGTCCAGGAAATTAAGGTTCATAGAGGTTAAGCAAATTGATCACTTAATTGATTAATCTTGGTTCCTATAGGGAACCAAGATTAGGACTCCATTCCCTTTAGTTCTTAGTTTTCTTTTTATTGTACCTCAAAGTGTCACAAGAATAAACATCATGCTTTTTCTTGAAATTTTAAACTTTCACTAGCTGATAATGATTATAACTTTTGCCCCTATTTTTATGAGAAAACATTGCTTAAGTTTCACTACACAACATTTAAGAATATTTCATTTTTCAAGGATGATAATCACATAGAAAACTTCTATTCTTTCCTTTAAAAAGACTGAAAAGCAGGGGGATTCAATGGATAAAGCTTAGGCTCTGAAGTCTGACAGCCCCAACACAAGTCTTGTTTATTTACCTTTATTTTACAAAGTGTCCACTTCTTCATCTTTAAAATAGGGTAAGAATTACACCCTCATCAGAATAATATGCAAATAAATAGCTCTTAGCTGATATTTTTAACCTTACATAGCAGCAGATTTTCAAATTGATTATAACAATGAAAAGACATCTTTAAAATGCCTGCAGAATTTAATTAAACCCTCGAAAAGTAAATCAGACCAAACATCAGGTTTACAGTTCTCACTCGTATCATGGTACCAACTAACAAGAGATACCTGTGCCATACAAAGATTTTTTTTTTTTATACAGTGGAAGTGGTGGAGAAATTTCCTGAAAACTTCTTAATTTGATAACTTCAGGAGAAATTATTTTAAGCTCACTAATTTTTGAATAATAATCAGCATTGTGCTGTGAAGGTCAGAACCTCAAACACTAATCTAATTCCCTTGTCTAACAAAGTATCAAGAGTGAAATATCAGAGTGAATCTCTATTATTTTAACAAGCCCTCCTAGAAGATCCCTGAAGAGAATGACTTGCTGCAAAATCATTTGTGGATTCTTTGAAGACTAGAGCATACACTCAATAAGTTACCACTTTTCAAAATGGTGAGGGAGTATCTACGGGGATATTTTGTAAGAGGAGATGAACTTAGAGCAGTTCAATGAAATTATTTAGGAATAAAAACCTGTTACTCATGAATAAAAGAAAAAAGGAAGGACAAATTCAAATATGAATATATCGACTTTGGAAAAAGTTACAATTATTGAACAAATTAATTACTGAATTGATAATTTAGAAAACAGTGCTACTATTAAAATGACAATGAAACATGGTATACAATGAAGAGTATGTAACAACTTTGATTAACTTATTAGCAGATACCTTTTGGGTACTGTTCTTTGAAATAAGTTGTTAAAAACATGAAAAAATACAACAAAATTAATTTATGTGTATGCAGAATAGGTCTAAAATACAAATGGAAAATAATGAAAAATGTTGGATTTAAAATTTAAAAAAACTCAAAAAATACTAATTCTATTAAAGTTAGCAGGGAATACTTTGTTGAATTATTAGAAGTAAATTCAAAATGGGATTCAGAATATCTCCCATCAAACTATATACTAAGAACATACATTAGTTGCAGTCATTTTTGGGTGTACAGAATGATTCTCCCATTTCATCTTCATAGATATTCTCTTAAAATAAGGAGTATCTTAAGAGTTAGGTGTAAGGATACGCACTGTCTCCTCAGCACTGTTTATTTTTCAAATGGTTGCTACTGACTATGAAAATAAGATTAATAAGGAAGATTTCAGGCTGTTGAAAAAAGAAACATAACTTTGGCACACAGTGTGTTTGCATTTTGTCCTGTACTCGTCCTTTACTTTTAAGCATTTTTACCAAGAAACAGGAGCTTTTTCTTTTGAACTTATTTTCCCTTGAGAAAAAAAGACATTGTGCAGATGAAGAAATTACCTTTTTTAATGGTATCATACTTTTTCTTTGCTATTTTTCTTCATTGCTATTAAAATAAAGCTTTTTTTCTCACGCTTCTCAATGCAATATCCATACAAGAACGCTTTCTCCAAAAGTCTGTGCCAGCAACAATGGCCACAAAATGCAGTAAGCCCAAGAGAGAAATCCCATCAGAAGAACTTTTAGTTCATTTATTAAACAATGTCCAGGACAACGCTAATAACAATATCTTTAAGTTATATAAGCAGTGACCAATATTCTCCAGAAAACAAAGATGGTACAAAAATAAGATTCAAATTATTAGGTTCAGCATGTTTGCCATGCTAAGAGAAAGAAAAGAGCCCTTGTGTAATCCAGGTGTGCATGCTATATGTGGTTTTAGAGTGGACATAATCCTTAATAAGTTTTCTAGTTCATTAAAATTTTAGAGACTTCTAAGATCACTAGTCATATGCAGTAGGAAGCCCAGAGTCAGCCTTCCTCTCCTCTTTTCCTGCTTTCGTCTTTCTTACTCTCACTCTCCCCCCTCCCTTCCTTTCAGTAAAGTTAGCTTGTGTAGAAAAAGAATATACAGACTTTTTATGCAAGGGTCAATGTTTTATGTGATATTTTATAGTCACTTAAGGAATTAGATGCACCAAGGCGGAGTTACAGGGCTAAGATTGCTGACCCTTGAGACCCACTACCTCGGTTTGTGCCAACCTTCACTGATTAACTATGAACTTTATTATTCAGTCTCTGAGTACCTCAAGTTCTTCATCTCTTTATGAACGTTTTATATTTTAATGTGTTTAACATTCTCTTTATGAAGGTTTTATATTTTAATTTGTATAATGTACTGAAGACAATATCAGAAAGGCTTTATAAATATTAAGAGTAACACTAAAATACCAAGAATAAGCTCTAGTCTCGTAAGAAAAAAAAAAACCCAGGAAAATAGTATTCTCGGGAGCAAAATATTGTCATGAAATTTCCTTATTTTATTCTATGATGCTATTCTGATAAGTTGTTGCCTTAGCTGTGTTTAGTAAGTAGAATTATGGCAGAGTAGGACTTTTATTAGCCAGAAATAAAAGTAAGAAAAAAACTACTTCAATAACAGGTTAGAATGTCTTCCTGTAAAGGATGTAACTGAAGGTTAAGATTTACTTGTTCATTTACTAATTACTCTTTACTTTTTGAGCATCTTTTATGTGCTAGGCACAACTACCTCGTTCAACCACATTGGATCTTAAGGCCAATAGGAAAATGATGCTGGTATATAAATATTTTCATTTTTTTTTTTTTGGTTAATCTTTTCCAGATCATTAGAGCAATGCAGACATATGAACCAATTTAAAGTACATATATATTAAAACTTCCATTAAATTTAAAAATTTTATTTATATCTCCAAATGTATTTATTAATATTTTAAAATTTTTCCTTATAATAGAAACAAGGTCTTCAATAGTATTTTCAAAATCTACTTGTTTGGGAAAGCATATTGGCCTAGGTCACTGTGTTGATACACTTAAAGGGCCATTATACTATTCTCTATCATGAATCATGAATGTACTTAATGGAACTTGGAATGGTGAATCATTTCCAGAAGGTTTTCAATTTACTCTACCTGGGTCATTTCATGGCAGCCATAGCTATACAAGTGCATTTCTTAAATGATAACATTTGAAAGTTGAAGATACTCCTTGATCCTTGGGTGCAGAATGGATGTTGTTTTCGTAGATGAGAAAAGAGACATTTGTCTCGGCCAGGCACAGTGGCTCACACCAGTAATCCAAGCATTCTGGGAAGCCGAGGCGGGTGGATTGCTTGAGCTCACAAGTTTGAGACCAGCGTGAGCAAAAGCAAGACCATGTCTCTACTAAAAATAGAAAGACTGAGGCAAGAGGATTGCTTGAGCCCAAGAATTAAAAGTTGCTGTCCCAAGAGTTGGAGGTTGCTGTGAGCTATGACCCCATGGCACTCCCACCAGGGCAATGGCTGCCTCAAAAAAAAAGAAAGAAAGAAAGAAAGAAAGAAAGAAAGAAAGAAAGAAAGAAAGAAAGAAAGAAAGAAAGAAAGAAAGAAAGAAAGAAAGAAAGGAAAGAAAGAAAGAAAGAAAGAAAGAAAGAAAGAAAGAAAGAAAGAAAGAAAGAAAGAAAGAAAAAAAAAAAAACATTCATCTTATTACACATCTCCATCAGAGCTGCTTTTGGAGATCTCCACAGAACAGTGTCAATGAGCAGCAATAGTTTGAAAAGTTCTTTTTTTTTTTTTCCCTTGAACAGTAGGTCTCAATAGTTGCTTAAAATCTTCAGTAAACCATGCTGTAAGCAGATGTTCCATATGCTATTCAAGCTCTTTTTTCTACTTATAGAGCACAGGCATAGTAGATTTGGCATAATTTTAAAGGGCCTTAGGATTTTTTGAAAGATAAATGAGCACTGGGTTCCATCAAAGGCACCAGCTGCATTAATCCTTACCAAGAGAGTCAGCCTGTGCTTTGAAGCTTTGAAGACAGGCATTGACTTCTCTGTAGCTGTGAAAGTCCTACATGGCATCTTCTTCTGTTTTAAGACTGTTTTGTCTACATTGAAAATCTGTTGTTTAGTGTTGTCACTTTCATCAATGATCCCAGCCCGATCTTCCGGGTAACTTGCTGCAGCCTTTGCATCAGCACTTGCTGCTTCACCTTGTACTTGTATGTCACGGAGACGGCTTCTGTCCTTAAACCTCATGAACCAAACTCTGCCAGCTTCCAACTTTCCTTCTGTAGCTTCCTCACCTCTCTTAAGCTTCATAGAATTGCATGGAGTTAGGGACTTGCTCTGAATTCAACTTTGGCTTAAGAGAATGTCATGATTGTTTTGATCTTTTATTCAGACCACTAAAACTTTCTTCATACCTGCAATAAGGCTGTTTTGCTTTCCTTTTATTTGTGTGTTCACTGCAATTGCACTTCTAATTTCCTTCAAGAATTTCTCGTTAGTATTCACAACTTAGCTAACTGGACAAGGGCCTAGCTTTCAGCTTATCTAGTTTTTCGATATGCTTTCATCCCTAAGCTTTATCATTTGTAGCTTCTGATTTAAAGTGAGAGATGTGTAACTCTTCCCTTCACTTGAACACTTAAAGGATTATGAATTTGCCCAATTTCAATATTGTTGCATCTCGGGGAATAGGGAGGTCCAAGGGGAGAGAGAGAGATGGGAGAACAGCTAGTTAGTGTAGCAGTCAGAACACACATTTCTCAGTTACGTTCACTGACTTATACGGGTGCAGTTTGTGGTACTCCAAGACAATCACAGCAGTAATATCAAACATCACTGATGACAGATCACCATAAGATATATAAAAGTAACAAAAAAGGTTGAGATATTGAGAGAATTACCAAAATGTGGTAGAGACACTAATTGAGCACATGCTCCTGGAAATATCAGTGCAGAGTTGTTATAAACCTTCTATTTATTGAAAAAAAAAAGAAGGCTCAGTGCCTGTGGCTCAACGGGCTAGGGCGCCAGCCACGTGCACCCGAGCTGGCAGGTTCGAATCCAGCCCGGGCCCGCCAAACAACAACGATGGCTACAACCAAAAAATGGCCGGGCGTTGTGGCGGGCACCTGTAGTCCCAGCTACTTGGGAGGTGGAGGCAGGAGACTCGCTTGAGCCCAGGAATTGGAAGTTGCTGTGAGCTGTGATGCCACAGCACTCTATCCAGGGTGACAGCTTGAGGCTCTGTCTCAAAACAAAAAAAAGAAAGAAAGAAAGAAAAGAAAAAAGCAGTATCTGTGAAGCAGAGGAAAGCAAGTACAATCAAATGAGGTATGAGTGTACTGTTTAATGAGCACCTAATTTAACATAGTACTGCTCACTGCTTTCTATTCCTTTGCTATTCTTCATAGCCCTTAGCTTGATCTATTATACAATATTTGAATATGTATTTGTTTACTGTCTCTCCTTTTGTGTAAATCAGCAGTTCTCACCCTGTGGGTCATGACCCCCAGCAACTGTATTAAAGGGCTGCAGCGTTAGGAAGGTTGAGAACCACTGGCCTAAATGAAGGTTTCAGGAGGGTGGAGGCTTTGTTATTTTAGTCACTGCTTAGTCCCCAAATGCTGAGAATTGTGCTTGCTCATCATGGACACACAATAACGAACTGATGATTGAATAATAAATAAACAAATGTAGGGGCGTTCTCCTACCTACCATCTGCCATTCTTTATTCTTCTTGGTGGGAATTGGTTATATTTCCACTCTGATTTTGTGCCTCATGCTGTCTTTAGAAACCTCTGTGCCCTGGTATATTTATAGCTACAGTCAACAGTGTGGGGTTGGAAAAAAGACAGACCAATAACAGCCAATGAGAAATCAGCAAAAGTAGAGAGCCCTTTCTACTGGACTTGAATCTGCCACAAATAGAGTTTAACATCAGGACATGTAACAGAGGGGGTCCCAATGACATTGTTTAAGCCTTCATATCCAGTCCAGTTCAGAAGGCAATCTGCCCAGTTATAGTAATGAGTAAATTGTCTTTTTAAATTTATTTTTATCATTTGCTTAAACCTTTTTCTATTCATTGTTGTCTCTTGCTATTATTTTGACTGCTACTTTATATACATATACTATGAACAGAGAATTTTTTATACCAATCATGATGCTATCTGAATAAATACTAAGGTATTCACATTAACTTAAAATTTCTCAAAGTAAAAATGGTTGTAAAATATACATGAAAAATACATTAAAATGTATGTTTTGAGCCTTTAGTGTATCCTGTTAAAGATAATGGTAAACAAGGAATTTTAAGAAAGATGTTATATTTGTGAGCCAAAAATTTATGCTGTTTGCTTAATGAACAATGTTTGTGATGGCATTGAGAATTCAGATTATAACTGACGGTCCTGCTCTTGTCTTGACTTGGGAGTATTAAGGCAGTGACATTAAACAGTGATACATGACATTTAGCATTTCATTATTCTCAAAGAAAACCAAAATACTGAGACAATATCTGTTGTTAACTTCTCTTTAATTACGTGGTCTTTGTAAAAAGGACCATTCACCATTTTCCCCACACTAATTAGAACAGCACATTATGGTACTTGAAACATTTTTTGGTAATTATGTAAGAAATCAACTGAGAATGTTCACACCTAGATAAGATGCATAAGCAAGAAAGTCCACAGTTTAATAAGCAACATTACAATATTCTGTCTAAAGTTGTCCATATTTAGATCCATGCTTGAAAGCTCTCGTTTACTTATTCCTTTGTGGATAGTTGAACTAACACATCTGATCTCTCCACTTTCTATCAGGGGTGCCACTCTGGAATTTAGTAGAGATTCTTCTGTTAGGGCAAGGAGGGATAACATTTCCTAATGAAGGTAAGACACTAGAGTTAAGTGGTGTAGAGGAGCTAAAAAGACAGCAGAAGAGTAAGGAAATGGGGATAATAGTGGAAAAGAGAACGTTTGGGAGCTGGAATCTCCCGATCAGAGACTGTCTTACCTACTAACAAAGCTGACTGCACTATCTGCCCCATGTGATGTAAAGCAACACATAAATTAATAAAATGTTTCCTCTGGTTGGTCTCTACTGGCAACTTTGCAAGATCAACTTGAACTTGCAATAAAAGAAACACACATACGCATGTTTTAGTGTATTTTGGCTGTTCTGGGCAGATTTCTTCTGTCACCAGAAGCAAATGACTATCCGTAATAGACAGAACTTCCCGGCACCCCCAGAGGGGAGGAAGGCTCATCTTTCTAAACAGAAAGTTCTAGCCTGGGTTGGACTTGAGATTACATCCCAGGAACTTGTTGGCTGGGCAAGGTGTTGGAAAGGTCACTGAGGTGTGGTTGGGAGACTCAGATGCAGCTCCAAGCGGGTATGTTCTTTCAAAGACACAAAAGAAGTTCTCATAGCAGCTCAAAAAGAATGATTCAGCTAGTGTTAAACAAAATTAAATGTATCTCTAGTGTGAATAAGGAAAAGCGAATAAAATGTCATTGATTTGTAATTCAAATTATTAAATTCTTTGAATTATTGTGCTGTTACTCCTAACAGTTTCTCAAATAAGATTAAACACAGTATATCCTTTGATTGTTTTCTTTTGTGTAGATTTCTGCATTTTTAAATTTTGCTTTCAGAGAAATGTTTTTTATTTTTATTAAATCATAATTGTGTACATTGGTGCAATCATGGGGCACAATGTGCTGACTTCTATATACAATCTGAAAATTTTTCATTAAACTATTTAACATAGCCTTCATGGCCTTCTAATCACTACATGAAGACATTTATATTCTGCATTTAGTAATTTTCACTTGTACCCTTCTAAGATGCACCGTAAGTGTTATCCCACCAAGAGAAATTTTTTTAAAGAAACAGTTTTTAAATAACCTCCTTCTAAAATACCTGGCACCATATACATAGATTTGTAAAATCTTTATATTATACTTGTGTAGTGAAATCACAAATTCATATCTATCATTACTGAGGTGGGGGGAAAAGGCCACGCCATTCATTTCTAAACTTGTTTCATATGAGCTGTACCTCACTGAATAGTGGTCAAGAAGGGGAAGAGACTGTATTTAAAATGTACCCGTATTTGTTTCTTTCAATTTAAATATGTCTTCCTGTTCCTGTGTTCTTTTTGAAACATCTTGGATTCTTTCGAGTAAAGTTGTCAAGGTAAATAAACAGATCCAGATTTATACAAAAAATATATATTAGGCCATTTATTATACTTTATTTGATTTGAACCAAAGAAGCAGGAACTTTAACCAGTCAGTATAACCCTTAAGTCCTATACAGGTTAAGGCCTTGAACCAAGAACACTGCCTCTGACTGATCTGTCCCCATCCACCTGGGCATAGTTCTGATCCAATGTTGGGCTTTTACGAGGGGTACACAGAACAGGGTGTGTCTGAAAAGCAAGCATTTGGCTTTGATATCCTCAGTTATTGTGTAATATTTATGTAGATGTTGCCAAGTTGCACACAGTTTCCCCAAGTTGATTTCCATGTTGGGGGATAGATGACACTGGCATCTTATCTCCCAGCTCAGCAGACTTGAAGTGGATAGATGGGCTTTCTACCAGTTTCTGACTGAAAGAAACTACCTATAGCACTTCTTTCTCCATATGATGTGATAGTAACCTTGGCCATTTCTGAGGGGGCCATAATGACAAAGGGAGTGAGGAGAAAAGAAATTGGCTTACCCTGGGGAGATATCCCAGAGTCTGCTCTGATAGATGTGAGTAGCCGGCTGCGTATAGATAGATACGAACTAACAACGATACGGATGTGAATAGATACGTGACATTCTTTTGTACTTGAATGTCTTCATAAGTAGAGGATGTGCCCCTTTGGAAGAATCAAGTTCAATCTACTTTAATAATCTTGAAATCGTTTTTGAGAACTCATGAATATGAATTAAGTTGTCAGTATTCAAAAGAATATTATTTGATTTCCCTCTTGTAAGAAACACAGAATTTGTAAGAATAGTATTTAAATGACAAGTCATAAGCTAATTTGTGACAATCAGAATACCTCACTGTCTTTCATGGCCAACCCACCAGAGAGAGGGAAATGAATATAAACTACATATACTCACATCCTTCTAGTCCCTGACTTATTTCAACACAGTAGGAAATTGGTCCTCCTACATGGAAAAAATATTTTGTAACAAAGATGAAAACACAAAGGCCAGTGAAATTATAAAGACTCACTAGTAAGCAAGTAATTCCTGATAGTTTTGTAATGTTATCCAAAGATAATTTAACAGGATTCTTCCACAAAGTTAATGGTTACAAAAAATAAGGCAGCATTCAAACAGCTAATTGCTATAAAGTGAAAGGAGATTCCAACAATTTTTTTGCCTCATGTGTGCTCTGTAATCTTACAACAAAATCTCAGCATTGCTTACATAAAACCATTTACCACCAACCAAAGGGAGCATGTGAGCCTATAAATTTACTTTATTTAATCTTGTGTATTTCATTTACACTTACTCCTGATTCTCATAAAACCTTCAAAGAACGCTTTGTTAACAATCAAATACGGAGTGTTCTTTATATCCCTTCTTCATTTTTTTGCAATTCCACCAGGACAGACCAGACTGACACAAACCTTCATGTCTCCTTCCTTCATCGTCTAATTTGGCAGTTATTATTATACCATCCAAAGCGAATCTCTCATTATTCTCGGGAAGTAGGCATGAGAGCGTCTAAGTTGAAATGCAACCAAAGACTGATTTTTAAAAAAGAATTAGAAAATGAATAAACGAATTTGCCTTTTTACTTAATTTGACTTTCAGTTTATTTAATTCTTATAAAAAAATGGAAGAATAAAAGGATAGTAGTAAAAATGTGGAAAGCATCAAGAAAAATAGGTAATTATTTACTTATGCACATCTCTCTATATGTGCAGGTTTAAGATAAGAAAACACAATTGCTTCCCCAAATAGGAAAAGGTTGGTATTCTTTCTCTATGCTCTGTTAGTTTCAAAATCTATTATCTTCAGAAATAAAGCAAGAAATTGCCTTTCAGGATTCTATAGTTTTAGAATAACTCTTTTGACACACTAATTGAACTGATGATATGTGAAACATGTCGAAGTCTTTTCTTCACATGGCAGCCCCTGGGATTATCTTTTTCTCTGTTTCTCAAACATGCTTGACATAAATGACAGAAAGATACTTACCTTCTTATGGTATCAGTGAGAGGAGGGAAGTTAATATAACAGGTAATGTTTGCAAACATATTGTGTCGGAATAGTTGAATATTCTTGGCTACTTTCACTTTACAACATTTTGAATGAAAGAAGATAACAATGGAAGGCAACTGCTAAGTATCCAATGATATGAATAAATAATAGCATGAAAAAACTAAATTTTGGATAGCCTTGTGGGTGTACGTATAACAAAATGCACATACAGGTATTAATATATTTATACATTTAGATGTAGAGAGATAGCAATTATCAGAGAAGACTGTATGTAGATATTAATCTGTGTGATTCTCTAATATTTTATTCATATTGCTTCTTTTTTATCTAAGATCACTAAATTTGGCTTTTATTATTTTGCATAATTTACTCTTGAGTCCTTTTATCAATGCGTTGATGAAGAGACTGTATTTTAAAAAAGAAACCTTATTTGGCTTGGCGCCTGTCGCTCAACTGGTTAAGGCGCCAGCCAGGTGCACCTGAGCTGGCGGGTTCGAATCCAGCCCAGGCCCGCCAAACAACAATGACGGCTGCAACCAAAAAATAGCTGGGCGTTGTGGCAGGCGCCTGTAATCCCAACTACTTGGGAGGCGGAGGCAAGAGACTCGCTTGAGCCCAGGAGTTGGAGGTTGCTGTGAACTGTGATGCCACAGCACTCTATCCAGGGTGACAGCTTGAGGCTCTGTCTCAAAAAAAAAAAGAAACCTTATTTGTGTGTACACTGTTTAAAAAACTAATTAGTGGTTACTTAATTAGTAACTTAATTAATATTAACTGAAGGGAAGTGTTAAAATACTAAAAGCTGATATTAATTCAGGAGGATTTCAAAGCAATAACAATCTTTTATAGCCTAAACAAACTACATTTATTTTCTTTATATTAGAAAAGAGTGATGATATAAATTGGGTAAAATTAAAATCAATTTTTGTCCTAAATTTTTGAGATATTTTGTTAAAGACTAGTGCATAGAGATGAAATATTGGACAGCAAAGCAATGAAAGTAATCATAATTGCAGGAAGATGAAAATAGACATACTAAGAAATATTCTAGTTTGTTGGGTTTAATAGAAATCTCAATCATATGGGTATATTTTACAATAAATATGCTCATGACCACTGAATAAAAAGACTAAATGACAGTGTTTAAAAAAATTATTCAAAAGTAGGAAATAAGACAAAATAGAGCATATGCCATTATTTTACAGACACACTCAGTATTATTTAATTATCTAGGGGATGCACATGTGTCCTAATTGCTAGGAGCCCACTGACTTTGAAGGTTGGCTTGAAAAATTACAAGTCAACTTGTATATTTCTGTCCAGTTGAAAATATAACTACAAATGTTATGATTTTATTGCTCTGCAAGGAATTCATTTGTTTTAGTTCTAATCTAACAATCCTAATATTTTTTATTTAAAAATAATGCTCATAAATGCCCAGTTCTATGAATACTATTGAAACCTGCTTTAACATTTTACTTGTTTCCTCATTATTGAATTAATAAAACTTTGCTATAGTCATTCTATTTTTGTATGAGAGTGATGGTTTTAATTTAAGTTTTTTAAATTATAATGAGATAGTTTTGGAGAAGATACCAAAATTATCTCAGTGAATTTACCTGATGGAGCCAAATACAGTTCATCATCTGAGTGAGCCTCATGGACGGGTGAAGCCTGGGCCGTATTTTCCTGGCTTGTGTACATTTAAGGCAAACAACACGATTCCATGGGACACACAAAGTTAAGCTTACTTTTGTGAAGCAAATTAATATAGCCATCATCTCACATATCCATTATTTTTGTTTTCATACCAATAGCAGTTAAAATCTATTCATTTAGCGTAAATTCTGTATACTGTACAGTTGTATTACCTACAGGCCTCATGTTGTACATTAGATCTCTGCACTAGTTCATACTATGTACCTGCTACATTGCGTTCTTTGACTTACATTCCCTTATCCACCTCCCTCACTGCCCCAGGTAGCCACTGTTTTATCTCTATCTCCATATATTTGCATATTTGTTTTAGGTCCCACATATTATAAGCTAGTGTAATTTTTTCTGTGGTCCAGCTTATTTCATTTAGCATTATGTCCACCAGGTTCATCTATATTATGGCAAACCGCAAGATCTCATTCTTTTTTAGGGCTGGATAATGTTTCTTTGTTCATATGTACCAGTTTCTTTATCCTTACATCCTTAGATAGTCAATTTGTTTTCATATTTTTAGTATTGGGAATAATGCTACAAATGAACATTAAAGTACCGACATCTGTATGCGGTAGCAATTTCTTTTTTTTTAAGTATATATTCCCAGTTGTGGGATTGCTGGCCAACTTCTATTTTTAATTTCTTTACAAATCTGCAGGCCTCCATACTGTTTTCCATGATGGCTGTATCAACCTGCAGCCCTATCCATGGTGCACAGGAGTTCCCTTTTCTCCATATCTTTATCAACACTTACTATATTTTGACTTTTTATTAATAGCCATCCTAATGGTATGAGGGAGCATTTTATAGTGGTTTTGATTTATGTTTCCCTGATGATTAATGATATTGAGCCCCTTTTCATATACCATTTGGCCATTTTTGTTGATCATGGGAGAAATGTCTATTCAGGTCTTTTACCCATTTTTTTTTAATTAAGCTATTTGTGTTTTCCCTATTGAGCTATGTGAGTTTTTGAGGTTGGACAACTAGACCTGTAAGCATTCCGTGACCTGTAACTCAGAACAGCCTTCACTGTGTATGTGTCTGTGTAAATAATACCTTCAGGTTCCCACATGTATAGGTGTTATTAAAGTATGCTATTACTATCACTTTTAAAAAGCTAGGTTCTGATTGCTATCTAGAGATTTTTATGTGCCTACATATTTCTAATGCTCTCACTCCAAATATCTAGAAAATAAAATTCAAACAAGGTAATTTCATTGTCTTTTAAAAATACATGCTTCTTATAGAAACTTTTAGTTCAAAAGATTTTTATATGGGAATCCAAATACATATAAAAAAGGTTGAAACTTGGAAAAATAAGATCAATTTAATATTTTTTATTTCAAAAGAAATAGCTATAATCTCATTCTGATTTTATCTATGCAGAGCGTAATGTAGCATTTAAAAAATAATATTTATATTTTCATCAAGAAACTAGTCTCTTGAGGCCTTAAACTTGTTTTACTTATTATCTAAGGCAAGAAAATGCCCACAATGTTTATGATTTTGAAAAATGTTACATTTTATTAAAGTCAATTGCTGGTTAATAATGGCACATTTTTATACACATATGTAGAATGGTCCAGATGCATATGAGCTTTACTTTTTAACCTATAAATTAGGTTAATTAATTAATATTCTTTTGATGGCCAAATACTTTTTAAGGTCAATAAAATATGAAAATCTTGGTCAGCAAGTAATTGATCACATGTGTGTATTTATTTCTTGTACTTTTATGTTACAGATTGTTTATTCTTGTGGATCATGTTAACAGACGTGCAGACGTAAAACTCCATGTCACACGTGCCTTCCAGACTTATGGGTCTGACAAAGACGCTTTGTTTTGTTAGAGGGGACAAACTCTTCCTCCTTGTTTTCTCTGAGAAGTAGACATAAGTTACTTTGAACAAAAGTTTTAGTTAATTTGTATAATTGAGACTATTATCACAGATAGTGGCAGAAAAGTGTGACTTGTCTGCAAAGCAATAAAATATGTTTTATTAATAAAGGTTAACAGCTTGGACTAGTAAATTAGTAAACCGTCTGGCTGCACGTGCAGTTAGATAGTGGAAATCAAAACCCTAATCAATATGCAGAGTTGTAAGCTGCAGAAAGAAACTTTCTTCTCTGGGTTATTATATTTGTAAATAATGAGTCTAGAAAGAAGCAATGAAATGTGTTAAGTTTTGATAACATTTGCTTAATTATAATGAACTAAACAATTTAACGAGGAGATAATTTTTAGAAAAGAATTGTGAGCGTATTTCTGCCAAATATAATAATGATACAAGCTTTACTGTATTTTTCTGTTTCTCACTGCAGATATCTGGGTTTTTGTTTCCGGATTTCAGATTAGTTATTCCCCATAAAACCTCACTAACGGGTGTAAGAAAAATCGTTAATACTTGCAGTTTCTTCATTTTTTTACGTAAGGGCAAAAACTATGCTCTTTTTTTTTCTTCTCTGAAAATGGAATTTTTAAGTCTGGGCATTTAAAATAATGAATTTATATATGTTTTAAAAGCATAACTGACAGAAGGAATGAAATTGTCTATGAATGATTAGAAATGTCATGGGTAAATTTTAAGTTTTCATTCACAGGCAAGAAAAAAAATGACCCCAGCAATAAATAAATAAATAATGAATAAATAAATAGGCAATGAAAGAAAAAGAAAGTTGCCTATTGTGCATCCTTCAAGTTATTTTTGAACAAAGTAATAGCTATTTATGTTAATTCATGACATAAATTAATTAAATTTCATTGGTTGGCTTGATACTTTGAGAATGAAAAAATCTTATGAGAATTCCAGTTTACTAATACTACAGATTTACTCCAGAAGAGTTAATTAAATTATGAAATTGATGAATTAACAGTGTTTGCATAAAAATGTCCAATGAGTGGAATATTTTATAAGAATTAAATTGAAAAAATATCCAGCCAAAAAATTAGGAGCTTTTGGCATCTCTGTTCTGATTAGCTTTTTGGCTGGGGAGAGCCTCAGTTGCAGTGTAAATATTGCTGTTTTGCAGAAGTAGACATTCATGGAAACAGGACTTAAAAGGCTCACATCTGCTGCCACATCCATCCTCCTAAGCAGCTCTGCCTCTAGATGGACCACAGCAGTTCTTGAAGTCTTTTCTTGTTTGTTTTTTGAGACAGAGTCTCACTGTCACCTTGGATAGACTGGTGTGACCGTTGAGTCTCAGCTCACAGCAACCTCTAAACTCTTGGGCTTAAGCGATTCTCTTGCCTCGGCCTCCCAAGTAGCTCGGACTACAGACACCTGCCACAATGCCCAGCTATATTTTCTGTTGTAGTTGTCACTGTTGTTTGGCAGGCCTGGGCTGGATTCGAACCTGCCAGCTCTGGTGTACATGGCTGGTGTCCCAGCCGCAGAGCTACAGGCAACAAGATGGTTCCTGAGTTTTATATGAACCCTTTCCTTCCTCCTGCATACAAGAGGGGTATTAGTTTCTCTTCCACTCTGTTTTTTTTTTTCTTTTGTTTGCCCTTGTTTCTGTGTGCATGTTTTCAGTTCAGTTCTCAGTGTTAAAAGACATTTTTCTTAAAATAAAGATTTCTCATTTTTCTACGCAAGTGTCAGGAGCAAACTCACTTTCTGCAGTGCAGACAGAATGAATTTTACCACCTCCATTGTAGAAATCCTTTCCCATATTTTCCATATCTCCTGTGTGGCTGGCTCAGATCCGATGCAGACTATGATGGACTCACCACTATGATCCATCCATCATTTGAGATCTTCCCAAGTGAAAATGTCATATAAATGAGTTCTTAAAAGGACGTTTGCCAAGTATGGTCCTGATGGAACTGCTAAACCATTTCCTAGATGGTTTGACTGACATTTCTTTTTATGGGTGATACAAGAAAGGTTTATGCTTCTTCCAACTTCATAATATGCTGATTTTTCCTTTAAAGTTTCCATTGTGTTCTTGAGTATCCTGACTTATATCTTATATCTTAAAATATAAAAACTATGGACAAATTTCATGGCTTACCTCAGGTCTAATAGACTTAAGGTGACTTCCCAGATCTGCTACTACAATGAGCTTTGGGGGGAGGACCACCTATTTAAGATCTCCATTCTATTACCAACAAGCTCAGTTTTACCTGGAGTAATCACATTGCCTCTGTGAACCTCATTTTCCCATCTGTTAAACAGGAATCAAAACCATTTGAAAAGACTCATCAGAAACTTGATATGAGAATGCTATAAAACACCTATTATAAAACCTAGTGTATTAGATGTGTGCAATGTGCTAGGTATTATTATTATTAATCATATTAATATCATATTATTTGCATTTTAATTAAGAATTATTTTCAGACCTATTACCAATATACAAATTGTGAAGTCTTAGTTCTCCTATAAGACATTTATGCTGATATGTGTTCAAACAAAAGCCAATATTATGATATGCCTCTAGCCTATCCTTTTAAGAAAACTGAAATTCTGTGCACACACCTATATGCACACATACATCACAAACACATGCACAGATACACACACATTGACAGAAAGATAATTTGGATGTTCATTGGAATTTTCTTTATATGTCTTGAATTTTTCATACCCTGGAGCGGTGGTTCACAACCTGTGAGTCGTGTGTTAAAGGGCTGCAGCATTAGGAAGGTTGAGAACCACTGCCCTAGGGCTCTTTGTATTCATTAGGTGATCACATCAAATATTAAAAATGAACCAAGAAAAGGTAGTAAGTGTCAATTGCTGTGTATCGGGGCTGACCTGCCACCAGACCAAAACCATTGCGTGCGTGACTAGACTGTAAAAGTTAGCTCTGGGTGGGCGAGCTCATGAAAAGAGCTTTGTAAGTTTTCTCCCATTAAGGTTTCCCTTTCTCTGATTAAATCAGCTGTTTTCCTCGGCTCTTGGCTGCATCATTAGGTATGTATTTTGCACATTCTTCCATTCACTTCCCAGGCTCTTCCCCTAAATTCTTTATCTTCCTCTCTGACTCTGCCCCATGATTTGCCTTTTGGTTTGAAGTTTAACCTGCCACCTGCTTGCTGTTCTTCCTACCTCGGTTCCCCCTGCTGGGATCTACAGCTTTCTAGGTATGTCAGTATTGGCACCATCTCACCTCCAAGAGCACTGAAGACGAATTCTCTGACTCTCTGGAGTGCACTTTTTCCGTGTTTGTGTGGGAAAGCTCAGTGTCTAACGGATGGAGCCTAAGGCTTCCAGCTTCACTTCTGTTGCTCACCTCAGGCTTGCAGGAAGAATACCCTGTGTGATATGACGAAAGGAACCACTTCCTATTTTGACAACTTGCAGATCAAACATTAACCTTCTCTCGAGGTCAGGGAGGACACTTGAAACCATTATACTTGGCTTCTTCATTTAGGGAGTATTTTTGGTACATAGAACAAAAGTGTATCCTTGATTTTGCCTTAGCAAATACTCCATAAGGTCATTAAAAATATATTGTACAAAAGCTCTGGAAGGCTATTACCACATGGACAAAATCACATTCATGACCGTCAATAAATACATTAGTGAGAACTAAAGGGAGACAAGGCAACCCTCAACAGTGTCTCTTCTACTGTGAGTCGCCTTCTAACATGTATAGATTATTCCCATCCAGGTGACCCGTGTACGAAGCTAGAGCAGGGCCAGACGCCTGCACTGCAGGATTCCACACTCCCCGGCATAGCCCAGACCTTTGGCCCTTTGCACTTAGAGTCTAACATGCATCAGTATCATTGGTAGCAACTTTGCAGGGACTGAGGACACAGAAGGTGCAGGTAGAGAGAAAAGCAAGAGACTGGTTTCCCAGAGTGAAATCATGGGTTATTATGTCCTTATGGTGAAAAGACAGCTATGTCTCCTCAGCAGCACTGAAGTCATTACTTCCCCTTAAGTGTACATAGAGTTGATTTTCACTCAGGTTTGTTGGGATTCAGTGTTCCAATATCAGAGTCCCCTTCCACAGACCTGGATTAGGCCTAGTAGCTTGCCAGAATATCTTTTCTTCTCCCTACTCTGGTGTTGGAAGCCGCAGGCAGGAGATACACAAGCCAAGTCATCAGCTTCTTTTCCCTGGAGTGGGATTGTTTTCCTGGGCACTCCTATCCTGCTTAAGACTGATAATTCATGTCCTATTCTTTCCTGCACAGAACATGGTCTTTAAATTCTTCAATATGTGTTCACTCATCCTCTTTTCCCAGGGGCAGCTTTGTTTCCTCCTTTCCAACTAGATCCTCAAATGGCCCCTTTGTTTTCCTGGAGTTTATGCTCTTTATTGTTTTAATCTTGTTTCTGGAGGGAAGGAACTAAGGGGTTAATTGGAAAGTGATAAATTTCTGTCTACTTTTGCAAAAGAGGATGGACAAGTGAATAGACCTGGCAGACACATGTGTCCAGAGTTTTTCATTTTGTTTTATTTGTAAATGAAATACCCATAAATCTATTTGAAAATAATAATAAAAAAAAAAGTTAAGATCTTGGCAATGAGAAATAAGCAGTGAGCCTATTTCAGATCTGGGTAGGTATTTAAGCAGGTGATGTAGAATTAAAATTCATCCCTCTGCTACTTCTCTGTCATTTTGCTTGACCAAAATAAACTAGGGATACTCAATACTAGATTCTACTGATAGTTTGCATGTTGGCCCTAGGCCAGAGAAGTCTATGAAACTGATTCTCCAGGCTTGTGACCTTAACTGCCTTTGGCTAATGCTGCCATGGGACTCTACAGTGTGAAAAATCTCCAGGACTTAATTTGCGGTTTTCTGCCTTTCAGATTTTTAGTCATAGTTATGAATCCTGTAAGGTACATGCCTGGGAACGGTGACAGTACCTCTGGCCTATTGCTCATTGTTCTCTGAACCATGAGTCTAGGCCTATGGCAATGCATTTTTCACTTATTTTTGAGCAGATCTTTGTTTTTATCAAAATTTGAGAAGGCACACAGAGTGACTAACGAAAGTAGAATTTGTTTATGTCACGATGCAGGAACTATTGTGCTGTTTGCTTTACACAACTCTCTGTCTTCTAGTTTCAAGTCAATTAGGGGCTTTTGCCAGGATCCGGGAAACTACGATGGAAAGGAAATTCAAAACCCACATCCTTACTATCCCCCAGCACTCAACATGAATCATTTCCTTTCTTTGCAATAAGATCTAGGGAAAGAGCTTTAAAATAAGATGCATCAGCCATCCTTGTAGCATGAACAAATAGCAACAAATCAGGTTTTAGCAAAAGTGATTAGAAAATGTCCAGAAGGCATTGTGAAATGTAGGCAAAGAGAAGTGAAATGGTAATGACCGCAAAGAAAATTCTCTCCTGAATTGAACTTTGTTTATGACACAAAAGGAAATGCAGAACATATTTGTTTCTTATTCTCAGTAATATAAAATATTGGTAATAATTTTAGTTCTGTTAAACAAAGACAGGCATGGAGAAGAAAAGTACCAAATTATATGGAAAATAATTGCCAAATGAAATGTTCACTAGAAAGAATAAAAAGTAGATTTACACTGATGAAGTTCACATTTATAAGAAATGTGACTTGAAAATAGACTTGAAAAGAATTTCCAGAATCTAAAAAATATAAGTGAATAAAGGTGAAAAATTTGAGAGTTGTTAAGTGTACATAGAAATTTAGACTTAGAAATCTGACCTGTGGCTGAAAAGGAACACAAAAGCTGGAATATGAGTAAATATATCAGAATCAAAAATCAAAGAGGGAAGTGAAGATGCCTTTCTGATCTGATCTGATGGACACTGGAACCAAGTTGACAGTCTTTCCACAATAGTTTTGTGAATCTTGGTGGAAGCCCTTAATGACTCAAAACTAGAAGAAAGAGTATCATGCAAAGAAAATAGTGTAACAATTTCCTATTGGCATTTAGTAAAACTGCTTTCCTTAATAACTTTGTATGCCTTTTCAAAATTTTAAGTAAACACAAAGGCATACTCAAAAATAGAAGAACAATATAGCAAAAGCCATTCTAAGCCAAAAGAACAAAGCTAAAGGCATCACACTACCTGAATTTAAAATTTACTATAAAACTATAAAAACAAAACGGCATGGCTATTAGTCATGCAACACACAGACAGACACATAGATCAATGGTACAGAATATAGAACCCAGAAATGAATATGCATATTTACTGCCAGCAAATTTTCAACAAAAGCACCAAGCACACTGGGGAAAGAATACCCACTTCAATAAATGGTGCTGGAAATCCTCGGTATCCACGTGCAGAAAAATGAAACAACCTGTATCTCTCACCATATGCAAAAATAAACTCAAAATGAATTAAAGACTTAAAAAATATTAGGTTGTTAAGAAACAAATGTCTGATTTCCTTAAGTACTGAGGTTGCCAGTTGATATCTCTGACATCACTTTGAAACCTCTAGGTTTTCTATATGTGTATGTGTGTGTGCATGAAGGCCTATGCTCATTCTTTCAAGTACACAATTTCGCTTGTGATTATCTTTCAAATTTTTTGTACAGCCATTTTTGTGAAACCATAGATAAGTCAAAATTTGTGCTATTTAGAATATTATTTCCATCAATGACTCAAAGCGATGCAGACAGCTCAAAAGATCATCAAATTGTTTGGGAAGAATGTGGATAATGAGTGCACTGTACCTTGATGATCTGAGAGTTACAATCTGGTGATTTTAGTCTTGAAAATGAGCTACATGGGTGACCTGAAACCAAAGTGGATCAAGATGAGCTGAAAGCTGTTGTGAGGCAAAACCCATCTCAACCTACAAGTGAATTAGCAGCATGGTTTGATATTACTATTCTAACAATATTGGACCATTTAAAACAAATCAAGAGGTAAAGAGGCTGGCTTGACGGGCTCTGGATAAATTAAAGGAGCATGAAAAGAAAATTCTCTTAAACCTTCTTGCTGTCATGATATAAAGGTAAACTATTTCAACATTGTATTGTTACTTGTGATGAAAAATGGATTCTTTGTGATAATCATAAGTGTTCAGCACAATGGTAGGATAAAGATGAAGGGCCAAAACACAGTCCAAACATGAATATTCATCAGAAAAGCTACTTGTGTCTGTTTCATGGTCCAGTGCTGGTATTAACCACTACAGCATCGTAAAAGGAGGTCAGTGAATTATAACAGATGTCTACTGCGAACAACTGGATGACAGGATGAGGATGCTCCTAATTAAGCATCAAGATTGGTCAACAGAGGCAGGCCACTCCTTTTGCAAGACAACACTGTCATACAAACAACGCTGCTCAACTACAGAAGATGGATGTGAAATCTCTCTGTCACCCACACAGACCTCGTTCCAGCTGACCACCACTGCTCCCAGGCTTTGGACCACTCTGACAAGGAGAAATATTTAATTCTCCACAAGCTGTGGAAAACGCCTTTTGTGATTTCATTGCTATTCACTCTCCAAGTTTCTTTGCGGCTGGTACACACAAGCTACTGTTCAAATAGAAAAACTGTATGTTTTTCTAAACCTATAGTTTAGGTGCACGCTCTGATTAATTTACTGCTTTTTAGCGATATAAGAGATATAATAAACTAAACTTCAAATTAAAAATGAGAAATTTCAGATTTAATGACCAAATTACCCATGCAGAAAGAGCTGGTATGAATTAGGCTGCATGAGAAAGTAGAAGGATAATATTAATTTAACTGAATCATCATCAGGTGAATGTGTATTAAATAAATAGTTTAATTTATTTAACTATTAAATGGTGTGGAGGTAGTTAAAGTAGAGTTTACATCTTCTGGTTTGTCACATCATTTGGTAGTCATTGTCACAATGGCATTATCACTAATAATTTGGTAGTCATTGTCACAATGTCATTGACACTATGGAATTGCTGACCACAGGATCTTTTATAATTCTATTCATAATTTACTTCCTCAATTACATTGGGAAACCTGTAAGCTCTGGCAAAGCATCATGATTTTATCTTTCTAAAATTATATTTTTGGAAAACGCCATATTGGGAGTGTCAGGTATAATTTAACATAGGCAACACATATGTTAGGGAGGTTTGCCATCTTGATAGGAGTGTACTTTGTCATGGTTGCCTAGAGAAATGAACATGATAGAAATAAGATAAGCAAATTTTAAAACTTTTGGTAACATTGACTTTCATAATATGAATAATTATTACTATTACAACATTAAAGTAATAACTTTGATATGACAAAAGTTATTTACAACTATTTTGGTAAACAGTAAGACTAGTGTTTCAATAAGTTATTACTCATTGAGATTAAAGAAAATTTCCTATTGTTTTCATTAAGACTAAGTCTGTTGTGTTAGTGTAGGTTGCTATCACCAAGGGAAAAGAAAAAACACAATCAAACAAGATAACGCAAAGTTAACCACTACAAACTGATTTGACATTGCCAAATTTGTTTCATGTTTATGATTTCAAGTTTTTCTTTCTCTTATGTGTAGCAAGAACTTATAGACGCCTACACAGCAATCTGAGGTAAGAATTTATACAACTTTTTATTGTTTGTCTGCTGCTATTTTATGGTTGCTTCACTCACATGTGGCTTAATTTATTTGCAAGATAACTTCTATTATTTATTATTTCCATAGTATTTGATCTAATTTCTATGGAAGGAATTCTTTTCTTACAATCAGATATCACTGTTTTGTTTCATATCAATTTAAATTGAATAATGGCAATATTAAGTAATTCTGGCACACAACAGGTTTGAGGATGACACAAAGCAAATGCTGGTAAGCAAGTGGTGTGATGTCTATGAACCTGGAGTATTCAGCATTTCATAGAGGCACCAGAGACTTGGTGATCCTAGTAGTCAGTTAACCAGAACACTAACAGAGTTTCTGATGGTTCCTAAAGTCTTCACAATTAATATAGATTAATTTGGCAAAAAAGAAACTAGAAGAACTCATCTATCATTAATGATTAGTAACATTTCTTTTTATAACTACAAAGAGAGGCATATCCCCAAAAGTCACAAGTCACATGCATTTAATGAATATCAACTAACCCCTATCTAATATATTTGAGGCAGGTGTTAAATTTATGAGACTTCCCTATTAGAAATGATAGAAATAACATATTCATTCAAGCATAAAAACCAAACTTATTGCAATTATTTTATATAAAATTCATGTAAATTACTATTTTTACTAATTCTAAATGTGACTTTCATAAAAAAAGATCTATTGACATATGAGGTAAAAATTAAGATAATAATAAGATGTATTCGTATGAATGTATCAATAGTGAAATGAAGATGTTATCATACTGACTCAATGTTTTGCATTCCAAAGATTTTTACCTGTTTGGAAAATTTATAAAGGTGGCAAATATATTTTAGTATTATGCCTCATTTATTACAAGGTTGTCAAAGCTGACTCAATATTCATTACTGTGAAATGTTCTCAGTGTCCTATTTAAGGAGTCATAAAATTTCTTACAAAGAACCTGGTACTGCAATGCAAGATAAAAGTCTCACAGGAAAACCACCGAAGTAAAGGTCAGTAGGAAGAATCTGACAAGGTTGTCTCTGACTCTGTCTGAACAAAAGAGAACATTGTCAAGGAAAACTGCTGTTCTGCTCATATGGTTAATAACAAATTTGCCTTTTGCTTAATTTACTTGGATAAAATTTAGACTATCTTTACAAATAAATTTAAGATGTTTACATTGTTCCCTGCCAAAAATGATTGTGGTGTATGTAATATTAGTTCTTCATGTACTGTCAAGAGTATTGTTACATTTTTATCTTTCATGAGAAATACTCATGAGAAGACATATATAATAAAGAAGTGTCCTCTTACTTTTCTCAAAGTTATAATTCTAGTAAGATTTATATATAATGTTAATGACTTCAAAAGATACATGTATATTCTTCTGTCACAAAATATAAGGTATGTATATTTTTGAAGGATTTTTTCATTGATTTTTGTATGAAACAGTAAGAAAAGGGAACATTTTAGTTTCATAAAATCAATATGACCTTCAAAAAATAAAATGAAGAAAAAGGTATCCACTTGTATCATAATCTTAACTGTCCACTTCTGAAATTACCTTATATTGTATAGTAACACTTCCAGCAAAGCACCATTTATGGCAAAAATATATATTGTAAATTACATACACTGCATACTCTTATAAATGTACATGCACTCATTTATCCAATAAAATGCCTCATTTTTTCTTCAGAAGAAGGAGTTGCATTTTAGTTAGGTTTAAGCAAGTGACATAATTGACTCATTGTCAAGATTGTGGACTGGATATCTTTTCCCCAAATTGTGTATTATTTCCTAGAATGTTAGGGAGAGATTTAAGTCAACCTGAGTGGAACTCCAGGCATAGACCAGTAAAGGACGGTTTGTTGTAACTGAGCATGAACACAACCTTCCTTCTCATTCACTTACTAAGGCAGCGCTCTTTTGGATGACTGGGTTAAGATGTCTGATGCTAACACGATGCCTAACCTGCTTCCTCTTTCCCAAAATTTCATCAAAACACACAAAAATAACTAAGTTAATCATTTCACGTGTTTATTTGCACTGCTACAAATTCAGGATTTCCATGGTAAACAGAACAGCATATTTTTCTTTCCTGTTCAGATGGAATGTCCATTCTCGTGGGGAGAGAAAGGTGAGGAATGAGCACACAGCACAAAACACCCTGGTTGCAAATCTGCCTCTCTTTCCCCCTGTGGTAACCTTACCTCCCTTGCCTCTTACTGTTAACAGCCACTGCCTGGCCTTGGTCGAGCTCCAGGAATTCAGAAAGCCGCAGTGAGCGTTGTCTTCTTCCACTACTGTTCCCCATCTCCAGAGACCAGCCACTGCAGAGCCCTTTAAGGATGCTGGTGCCTCTCTTGCTCACGCGCTCAATGCTTTGTTGTAGGGATTATTCACTCAGCATCTGTCCACACGTGCTTCTTACTGACCGAGACTAATAGCAAACAGTTGGCAAGGGAGTCTGGGTAATGTATTTGCAGGAGTCGGCTCCCCAAAGGCAACCAAGGGGGAGGACATTCAGGGAATGGATCATAGAGAAAACAGGTAAAAGAACACCACAGTCACGCCCAAACCTTCAGTTTGTTTTAGTTAATGATAGCCAAAAATAGTTGGAATCAAGTGCAGATTAGTCACTTCCTCCATTGGTCAAATCTCAGAGAACAAAATTTGTGAAAATTCCAATTACTCTCTCCTCTCCTTTCTCTCTGCCTCCTTCTTAATTACGAGATCATTTATCCAGTTCTTCTGGAAGCTCAGTCAGGTTCCAGGTTTCTTCTAATGTGTTCTAAACACAGCGTGCATGGAAGGGTAATTTACAGATGACCCGGCAACATTTTGGGATTCTATGAATTATAGGTTGATATCAGAAAGTTTTCTAAATATATCATCATTTTTAACTTAAATCCCAAGCATTATTCCTAAAGGTACCTGCAACAAGCTTTCTAGAATGTTATTCATTTCTGTGCTAAAGTAAGACGTGTTCTCTAAAATATTTTAGGTAGTCCACATGTTTGGATACCTCTAATATCACCAAAGAGAGCTCATTTTTAACAGCCTTTAAGTTAAGTAGAAAACCCACAGATTCCACTAATCAAATTAATGAATCTGTTTACTTAATAAATATACACATGTGGATTACTGCTCAAGATAGTGAAATAGTTTCAAATAAATTATCGATATTATGTTAATAGGTATATTTTTGCTTTCACTGGTGGTGGGCGAAATTTTTTAATTTTCCAAATTGAACTAAATCATCCTCTTTCAACAGTGAGAGAGAGGTGGTGTGTAAATAAAGAAGCAGCCCCCTGACGGGGAGTTTAGCTTCACCAGCTATTTTCCCTTCTTTATCAAAGAACTTCCTTACCCTTTTCAGAGGTTTCTGCCTTTGAATCTCATTTAGTTTCTAACCTTTAGTTTTGCCAACTTCTATTCCTTTAATTATTTATATTTGCCAGAATACTTTTTTAAAAAAAAAAATTCAGTTCCGGGGTGGCATAGGACGCCAGCCCCTTATACGAGGATGACAGGTTAGAACCCGGCCCCGACCAAACTGCAACAACAAAAATATAGCCGGGTGTTGTGGTGGGTGCCTGTGGTCCCAGCTACATGGGCGGCTGAGGCAAAAGAATCGCCTAAGCCCAGGAGTTGGAGGTTGCTGTGAGCTGTGACCTGATGGAACTCTAGAGGGCAACAAAGTGAGACTCTTTTAAAAAAAAAAAAAAAAATTCAGTTCTAATAAGTGAAATCTCCTTCTAAAAATCTCTCAACTCCTTCTCATGACTAAGTCTAATGTTATTCATGTTCCAGCCTCTATTTCTCTCTTGATTTTCACTCCTGAGCATTCTCTGACTTTTTTTTTCCTGAATTTTATCTATTCCAGATTCCTTATGGTTCCTCAACATTTTAGCCATATTGTGTGAAATTTCCAAATATTTACAGATCTGTTTTTTCTGCCTGAATTCATTTGCCTTTCTTCCTCACATGGTTGATTTTAATTTATCTTTTAAATTCAAATATTACATTCCTCAAATATTGTCTTTTTCCAGATGGAGTGGGTCATAATGGGTCAGACGCTGCACACAAACCTCTGAAAAATCATAAGTCTCTTTAAAATATACAGCTTAACCACTGTAATTTTATTTTTTGCCTCTTTTTTCCAGTTGCCTTGAGCTCTTCTAGGTCCTAGACTGCATCTTTGGCTTTGGTATCTCCTCAAATCTTAGAACAGTGGCCAGCAAAACAGACACATGATACTGTATCTTAATTTGGTTCAATTATATTTATAGGTCTGTGATCTCCAGTTTGTCCTTCAGTTTTCTTTTTTCTTTTTTTTTTTTTTAGACAGAGCCTCAAGCTGTCACCCTGGATAGAGTGCTGTGGCATCACAGCTCACAGCAACCTCCAATTCCTGGGCTTAAGCGAGTCTCTTGCCTCCACCTCCCAAGTAGCTGGGACAACAGGCGCCCGCCACAATGTCTGCCCATTTTTTGGTTGCAGCATCATCATTGTTTGGCAGGCCAGGCCTGGATTTGAACCCACCAGCTCAGGTGTATGTGGCTGGCGCCTTAGCCCATGGAGCCACAGGTGCCGAACCTGTCCTTCAGTTTTCTTAACTTACTTTCTTCTACAAAGTAGGGATAATTATATATATTTAATGAGTTAAAATGAGTTTTAAAGTAGATTATCTATGTCATTCCTAGTGAATATATAGTGTTAAATAATGTTAATTCACTTCATGTTTATAACAAATGGTATAATAGAAGCTTATTGTATAGTTTCCTACAACATTTCTGCAGGATTTTCCCTTCTTCCTTCTTTCTGTGGCGAGTGCTGAAAGAGCATCTACAGTATTTTTTAGTACATGATTCCTCTGGCCACAGTTAATGGGTCTAGAGCAGCGGTTCTCAACCCACAGGAACTGTATTAAAGGGTGGCGGCATTAAGAAGGTGGAGAACCCCTGGTGTAGAGGGACACCTGACCTAGGCTGTGTTAATTCCCTTCTTGGATTGAGAACCAGGAAGATTGTTTCTCTGTGTGTAGATGTGTTGTTAATATGTGAATGTATAGGTAGGTAAGGGGATAAAGAAATAGAAGGACCCAGAAGGCATTTATATGTTTTGTTTTTAGTTTTTCTGTTTGTTTGCTTTTGTTTCCTACAGTCCAGATTGACATAGTTTGGACGACATAGTTTGTGGCTCCTAAAATGTTGAAATTTGATCCCTAGTTTTGGAAGTGAGGCCTGGTGGGAAGTGTTTGGTCATGTGGGTGGACCTCTAAGGAGTGGCCTGGTACCGTCCCCCCAATAATGAGTTCTCTCATTATTGTTGGTCACCGCGTCCTCCCCCTTTGGCTCTTTGTCTCACCACATGACACTCCTCTCTGCCTTTGTCTTCCTCCTTGATTGGAAGTTTCCTGAAGTCTTCCCCAGAAACAGGTGCCTCTTGTGCATTCTGAAGAATCATGAGTCAAATAAATCTCTTTTCTTTATAAATCACCCACCATCGGGTATTCCTGTATAGCAGTGAAAAACTGATTAACAGACGGCTGTATTCCTGTCATGGTTTCTGTGACATGTCCCTTTATTCTTATTATAAATTCCAGATTTTCTTGTCACTAGGTTTCTAGTGACAATTTTTTTTTTCAAAAAAAAATTCCAACTAACACAAATAGGATTGAAATTTAGAAGAAAATGTAATAATAGTTAATGGCCTGTAATTTTACCTTAATAAAATAACCAATGGATGATTAACTAGGATTGATATGCTGTGCTCACATGAGCTGGCAAAATGTGACTTAAAATAGTGAGTCACAGTTTCCCTGGTATTTAACTTTCAAATTGTATAGAAGTGTTTAGAAATTAGTAGGCAATCAACAAATATGTGTTCAATAAGCAGATGAAGAATGTAATAACAAACATCAATTTAGTGAATATCATAATATTACTTTATCATTTTACTGGTAAGGCAATATAGAAATTATAAAGTATGTCCTTGCTGTCCTTGACTTCCATATTGTGGGTCATTTCTCTAATTAGTACCAATTCTCCTCACTTTAACCAGGTATTCAATAGTTTTAACTATCTATCTGTTTTACTTTCTATCCATTGAGATCAAGGTACCAAAAAAATTGTTTAATTCATTTGATTTCTAATGCAAATAATTTGAAATGTTAAAGCATGAAGGATTATTTCACTTGGGATAAGAGAAAAAGTCAAAGATCCCTACTGCCTTTCAAAAATAGGAAAGGACTTTGGGAAAGTATAGAAGCAAGATTAAACTCTCATAGATAGTAGGGTTGGAAGAAAATAATTTTAAACATGTATCTTTAAATACAAAATAAAAGTTATGAAAGTCATTTCTTCCAAACATCCAAAAGTCAGCCTTTCAAACTTCAACTTCTGAAGTAGACCACTCTCCAGAATTCTACTGCTCAGACTGCGTTGAGCTTTGATGTGCTAAGTGGTTTCCCTCAGGAGCTTTCAATTTTCAGGCTGTGACTCCAGCATTTTCAGAGCAGTCCTATGGATGGCATTGTTGTTCCTTTCCACCGTGTTCTCCCGCATTGATTTTTTTTGTCCATCGTATCCTCCTGCTTTTGCTTATGCTCTCCTATCTCCTGTGTCATGCACAAAAACATCAGCAACAGCAAGAAATTGTTATGGCAAATAAATGCCTGTTTGGGGGAATCTAATCATCAATTCAAGAATGAAGAGATCTTTTTCCATATTATCCCATGGATTTCCCACATGGTTTACAGAAAGAATAGCAAAATTATTATTGTCCTTAGTAATTCTGTGTATGTGTGTGTATAATATATATACAAAAGAAGATATGTATATATTTATGGTAGAGGTAGATTAATTATATTCTTAATATACACATGACAATATATTTATATTACATATAAATAAAAGGTATATATGAAATATGTATCTTTTTTCCCCTCTAGAAATCTTCAGTTTCTTCAGGATAATTATTTTGTTATCCTAAAGTCATCCATCCTATATAATATGTAGTCTCAGTTCACATACTTAAAGCCAATCTTAGTGTTAGGAAAAACACAAACATAAATATTCCAGATACTGGACTGATTTCAGTTTCTTGAATGAGCTATTTTTTTCCACTTAAAAGCCTTCACATGATGCTTCCTCTACCTGTAAGTCTCTAATATTTGCTTCACCCTTAATCTCAGCTGAACTGTTGCTTCTCAGGGAGGTCTTCCCTGAACCTCCTCTCTAAATTACACCTCTCTTTTACCACGGCTCACAGCATTTTGCTTTGCATAATGTATCCCCATTTATTTGTCCATGGTGGTAAACCCAATGCTTAACATCCATCTATCGGTCTATCACCATCTAGCTCATCTATCTGCTGAGTGAATCTAGAACTTAATTAATGAGTGAGAGGGAACAAGAAATAAAGAGTGAAGAACGCTGAAAATCCCTCAAGTGCAATCACATAACAGCCTTCATCTTCTTTTGGAAACCATCACTGCGTGATGAACTGAGACAATTAGAGGTTGAATTGCAGGGTAATTAATGCTGGTTGCCTGTATTCACAACTCCCCTAGCTGCAATCCTTCCTGTCCAGCAGAGGGCGTCCATTACTTTGTTGTGTAAAGTCTTGTTCTTGTTTGAGGCTCCTGCCGTGTGACTCTAGCGCTCCCTACCTGTCTTCATTGCTGTCATTTACTCACCTAGAAGGACCCTCATTCAATGAGGGCTTTGAGAACAAGCATAGTGTCTTTTTTGCATTTTGAACTGTTGTCATAAAGTTAAGAGATTTCAAAGTTTAAGGGGGAATTTTATCTAACAAATGAGTACTAAAATGGGCAATGTTCTTTAATGCAATGACCTTCACCTCCATTAACTTTGACAAACACCTCCATTGCCAAACCTGGGTGTAGTCATCATCTGGACCAGCTCCAACTTATACATCTGAGACACAAATATTTCACTTTCACTGGTGCTTTTTCTCCATGTTCTCTCAGAACGTCTTACCTACTCTAACCTCATGAAAACGCTTTTGAGCTCCCCATGTACTTTCAGGCTGTCATTTTTCCCCAGCATTCTTTTCTACCCTATGCAGCCAAGAACGTACAGAGCTTCCCCTTCCTTCCTTCTCTCCCTCCCTCTCTTTCTTCCTCCCTCCCTTCCTTCCTTTCTTTCATTTTGGCTCCTGAGCCCCTTGAACATGCTTCTGTGGTCACATTCTTTGAAGCCAAATACTTGCTCTCCCAGGCTCTAATGGGTAGGCCTGTGTCCTCACCTGTAGCAGTCAGATACATCAGGCCAAACAGAAAATTAGTGACAAGAAAAGCTGGCACCACTTAGATCTGCTTCTGGGAAGGGTATCATAAACCACATCCAGTTTCATTGGTGGCAGTCGCTGAGCTTTTACTGATAGCAACTAATCTCCAGCATTGGCTTGCACTGTGATTTCATCTATGCAAGCTGAGGTCTGTGTTGTGCAAAGACAGCTGTGTGCCTCCTCTGCACGACTTTGCAAGCAATCATGTGTACTTTCCTCTTCTGCACAGCTTCCAAGATGAGCACTCTGGCCCACTCTTAAATAAATTCCTTTCCTGATTAAACCAGTCAAAGTGAATTTAAACTGATTATACCCATGATGAAGACGCTCATCTGCTGATGTTTAAGAGCACAGACTCTGGATTTGGACTTTTTAACGTGGCAGCTATTTGATCTTGGACAAGTTATTTCCCCTGTCTGTGCCTTGGTTTTCTTATTTATTAAGTGAGGATAAGAACAGTAGCTATCTCAGGAAGGTTTTACGAGGAGTGCTCTGCACATTGTAAAGGCCACATAAGTTATGTATTTGCTAATCATTACAATTAGTAGTAGCATTTAATTGATCATCTGAAGTACTTTCTCACCAGCAATTTTAATTTTATTTTCTAATGTAGTCACTAATGAAAACTCTAAATCAACAGTAGAAAATACTTTTTCTAGTTTATTATCTGGTTTCTTCAACTTTGGTAAGGAAGCCTTATGAAGGTCGAGTAGACCTGTTGCTGTGTCAAATGAACCCTCTCGTGGGTCTTTATTCATCAACTTTTCCTAGTTCTTTGTCAAAGTCATCTATTACTGCAAATAACTATTTCAGATCATTATTTGATGCTGATTGCATTATTTTTATAATTTAGGTCATTTGATATCATTTCTTTTATTCTTGCCTGTGTGGATGACCTATATATGCTTTGTCTCCATTTCCTCCACTTACCCATTGTAGTATGTCTTACAACTTGACCTTATGAAGATCATTCTCATTAAGGTCACCAAAAGTCTTTTGATTGCCAGATCCAAATGGTAATTCCAGACCTTATTATGCTATGACTCTCTGTGCTGTGTGATAGCATTGTACACTGCACCCTGAATGAACTGTTTATTTCTTAAGTTTCCATACTAACATATTTTTCTGATTATTTTCACCCCTTTAGTCTCCTAAGAACACCCATTCTATTGTTTATGCTTTCATTTCTGGTCTCCCATGTGATTCACCAGAAAGCACACAATCCTTTGTCACTCTCCTAGTTTAAGTTACCAACAGGCCACTGATGTTTTCCAAATTTGAATCTTCAGTCCAGATCATTGACTGAGCTTTATAAAGCAGTGTAGACACAGGAAACATGTGCTCACTTGAAAGCTTCTTTGTATGTATGATTATGCTCGGGTAACTGTGATGGGTACAAGACTTTGTACTCAATGAAGAGTCTAAAGGTGGTAGGTACAGTGATTAAAGAAATACTATGAAGTGTCTTCAGTAAAAAAGGGTCAGAAAGTTGAGAAATATGAAAAGAGAAATGGCTGGTACTCTAATCTAAATGTCTGGTGATCTAATTTCTTAGCATATGACTTTTCAGCTTTAATGTCTTATCATCAGATAAGCATGCAGCTTTGATGATGAGGATTATGAATGTAGAAAAAAATAAAAAAATACTGAGGGTAAGATTAAGCAGAAATATCTCCTGTAGCCAGAGGGAAGTTTTTTTTAATGGTATTACACATAAAAAGTTAGATTATATTATTTCTGTCCAGTGAAGGATCTGATTTAGGCTTAGGCCCCATTACAAAGTTACTTCTTATGCCATAAGGAGTGGAATATAATAAACGCCTATTTCACTGCTGGGTAACCAAGAATATGAAAGGTACCAATTCATGGAAACCATAGGCAGAGTTACATTAGCACATCAAACATCTGAGAGAAACATCCCTCCATGGTTCCTGGAATTAGGGATAGGCTTTTTTCACAGCATATTGTGGAGATATAGTTTCTTTCACAATACAGTTGGTATTCTATCATTGAAAATCGGAAGTGGGCCCACTTGCAGTGAGTACAATCTGAGCAATTATTGTCCCAATACAAGAAAGTGACCCCCAGGGAAGACCATACCAGAATGGGGACATTATCTGACATCAGAAGAGGAGCAGAAGAGCTCGTACGGGAGAGAAAGAGTTCACACTGCAGTGGACACAGGGTTTCTCTCAGCCTCTACTATGGGTTTTGCTGGATCTGCAGTTAAAGAAAAAGAGAATACATGTGATAATTTTATTATATATATCATGAAAATAACATTTTTATTATATAATGAAATACAATATTTTAAATTTTACATATCTCATGAAATACAATATTTAATAATATATCATGAAAATAACATATTTCATATTATTATAGCTAAACTGTATAAAGAGCGCATATTCCTCTTTTAGAATTTGTATCAAGCATTAAAAGGGAAACATTCTTTTTTTTCCTAACAGATGACTTCAGTTATCCTTCAGGAATTGTGATATGGACTATGTAAGACATTACATAAGTAATACAGTGGAGCTTTATATGCTCAAGAGTAGAAAATGCCAGGCAAGGCAGGTAGCAAAACGTACAGACTGCTGAGTTAATAAATTGACTTTTATCTGTAAGGTCTCCCTGCTGTGATTTCTTATACCCCTAAGGGTATGTGTTCCACTAAATACCATTGCCCTTCATGCTATTTTACCATAATGTTTATGTTTAAATATTTTATGAATAATTTTTATACCAAATTAGAAATCATGGTTTGCAAATACACTCTACATGTGACTTATTTATGCCTTATTTTTTGGACCAATACATTTATTAAAATTAATTGTATAACCTATTTTTGATGGCATGGACTTATCAGTAATCAAAGCTAATTAAGCCTCTACCATCTTAGAATTTTCATTCTAATTAAGAAAAGAGTAAATTAATACTGAGGTCAAAATTAAAATTGATTTAAAATTGATTTATGGTGTAAAACCAATAGTAACAAAGAAGGGTGATAGTAGTTATGAGGAGGACTCTGAGGAGAACCAGAGAGAAAAGAGAATACCTCCAAATGGCTCATGCAAGCAAACAGTTGAGGAATTCAGGGCACAAGGTGAAAGCTATGTGGGAAGAATTATGGGAAATGAGAGTGGAAATGTACTCAGCGGGTCTTATGGATGGTAAAAATTTGAATGTTCTCAACATAAGACCAAAAAGTATGGAGTAATTTTGAAAATATGAAACTATTCAGACTCTCATTTTTAAAGGATTATTCTTGCCACTGAGTGAAGTGTAATTGGTAGGCAAGCAAGACTGAGAGCAGAGAAACCAGTTAAGGTGCTCTTTCTTCAAACACTTGGAAGCTGATATAAAGCATTCGGGTGGAAGCAGCACAGGTGGGAGGAAATGGCCAGCTTAGTGAGAGACTGTTTTTGTACAACTAACAGAATTTGCTAATGGCTTGGATGTGGGGTTTAAAAGAAGAAATAGTATCAAGAATGTCTGCTAGTCCTTTGTCTTAAGCAACTGGCTAAATGTAGGTTTTTATTTGCAGAGACTTAGTTACAGAGACTAAGAAAACTTGGAGAGGCTAAAGCTCTGAGTTAAGTTACTCAAGGTTCTGTCAGAAATACAAACACTTTTTTGCAACTTATAGGAGGAGAAAAATTAATAGAGTTAATTAGAAGATAACGGAACTACTGGACGGGCCAGAGGGGAAAAATCAGGAAAAGCTGTACCTGACTTTAAGAAGTCAGGAAATATAGAAATCACAGAACATTGGCAACAAGGATAACAATTTCCTCAAGCAAACCTCCATTTGTCCCTCAAATATCACAATCTCCTATTTGCTTGGTGTATCAAAGTAAATATTTGGATCTTAAAGGATTATTATTTTTTCAAAGCAAGTGTTCAGCAATTATACAAAATTTTGAAACAATGCCTCTTTTTTTTTGTAGTGGCCAAATATGTAAATAAATAAATAAATAAATAATCCTTTGAGCCTATTATGACTGTGATCAAATATTTCAAAAATTCAGCGAGCCTCAGTTATCCAGCTGATAGCTAATGGCATCTTGGACTTAGCTATTAGATACAGAGATGAGGAAAAGTGCATAGATCAAGAGACAGGGAGGCAAGACCTCTTGGTGAATAAATCTGTTGATAAAGCTCAAGGATAAATTACAGAATTGACTCAGTGTGAGGCACTGTAAACCATTTCTTATGTTAGAATGATTTCGGATTCCTTTATTATCTAACCGAATCATGGATTTGAAGGAAAATAATATTTGAAACCAAAGGTGAAAAAAGTTCCTGAACCCTACTGTGTATTAACTTTATGGGTATTTAATTTTTTAAATCTTTTCTAATGCTAATCTCATTTGTTAAATGATAAAACCGAGGCTTAGAGAGATACAAATTGCCCCAAGTCATTTAATTGACAAATGGCAAATATGAGGTTTAAACATAAGCATGAGTATCAATTCTTTTCTTTTACTACTCTTCATTCCAGTTTTTTCTTATTCTTGGTCACATAGTTTACTTATATGCAATATAACATGTATGTTATATTAACATATATATGATATAAAAATATCTTCCAGTGCCACATCTCAGGCTTTATGATAGAATTAAATGAGGTAGTTACAGAACTGTATTTGAACAATAGAACACTGGATATAAGATGTATTTTTAATAATTTTTCAAAATAAAGACATTAAATTAAATATGTTACTTTTCTATAGGGTAATTTTTAGCAGTGTAAAATAAACAAACAATAATAATGAAAATAACCAAGAATACAAATTATAATCACCACATGAATTTTAGGTAAATCTCTTACCAATCAAGAAAAAATGATGGTGCTGGATGACAAGACATTTTCCATGTAAAACATTTCTCAGGTTTGGAACAACACAGAAAGATGAGGAAAATGTTGCAAGTCTACAGTAAAAAGCTGGACAGAGTAAGGGAGACTGGGGCTTATAGATAACGATGATAGGAGTAAGAAGGCTTTTAGGCAGGGACAGGGAAATGGATGGGAAAATAAAGAGGTCAAGAGAGGAGCTGGGCACAACCAACAGACCTGGAAAATCCCCAGCAGGCAGTTTCATAACCACCACTGGTACCCACGTGACCTATGCAGCCATTAGTCAACAGCGTGGCTGGGTGGGACAACCAGAAGACCCTCAAGGGGACTGGGCAGCAGAAGTCCATCAGAGAGAACAGGGAGCCAGTAACCAGAGGCCATGAGCCTGCCAGAGGGAGCAGGAGCCAAGAACCAAGAGTCATTTTAATATGAAAGAGCCCGCCAGGGTGCACCACCCATGATCAGGAGAACACTTAAGGCTTAATACGCCATAGACAGAGAGACCGAAGCAGCAAGTGGCTCAAACCTAACCCCTTCTCTGGGCTGGAGGCTTTGCCTTCCTCTTTCTTTCTTCTTAAATTCTCTTGCTTTCTCTTACTTGCAGTCTGTGAATCCGTTCTTTGATTCCAAGGACTGGGTGGGAAAATTCCAGTATCAATGATACTAAAAGAAGATTCCAATGCCATTCTCAACATTTACATGTAATTTCATTGACAAGCAAAAAAACAAACAAAAAAGCAAAATGTCTGTATTTTTAACTCGTTTAGAAAGAGAACTGATGCAGTTTTCTTTCTCTCTTTCTTTCTTTTTTATTTTCTCTATAAATTGGTGAGAAGAAGGTCTTCTGAAAGGCCAGAATGCTGAGCAAGCTGAAATGTCTAATTCAAAATTTACTTGATTGTTAGTAAACCGTGAAGCCCATTGATCTGATATTTTAAGGACTGACATTGATAGGGAAGATAATATGACTCCCAGTTTAATGTTTTCTTTGATTGTCAAAAACAATTCCTTCCACAAAATTTCAGATGTGCTATTTCAAATTAAAAATATAAGGTTAATAATATAATGATTTAGTTATCCCAGAAATGTCATCCCAGAAATTTTAAGAAACACAAGTTAAATACTGGACTTTCAAATTTTGGCATGGGATCTAAAACTATCTCATTTCTTATTTTTCTGTTGAAATCAATATTAATTTTGTTCAGAATATACTAATTATCTAAAAATAGGCAGATTTGTTTTAAAAGAAAAGATTTGTGAAGTTTAAAATCAGTTTTTGTTTTATTTATATACATTTTATTTCTCAATTCATTTCCATTTTATCATGAATCCTATATATACTTTTCTGCTCAGATACTGATAGATTAAATGTTTAATCCAGAACATATTAGTAACAAATATGGACTAAAGTCATAAAAAATGGTCATAATTTTAATACTTAAATAATGTGTTCTCTACATCAGTGGCATTTGTTTCTTTAAAACATAAAACAATAGATAAATTAAGAAAAAACCTTATTTTAAACCACATGACTCTAATAAAACGTGCATAATTAGGAGCACAGCAACAAATCAGTGGAATAAACCCAGACATAATTAGGAACAGAGCAATTAAATTATAATAAAGAATGTGGGATCCATCTGTAGTGAAATATAGATGGTACAAGTATGTTAGAAGTATAGATGATGGACTTTACATGAGATGGGAAAATAATAACTTCCCTATAGAATTTTTATTACAATTGCCTAATTTGTTCCTACAAAAGTCCTCCAGTCCTCCAGCTTTGTCTCATTTTTTTTCCCCCATTGTCAGCATTAAAATTGAAGATGCTGTAGCGAGTCTGAATTTAAAGTAATCCCCACACGGGGTGATTCAGAACTTTTGTTTCCAAGTAAGTATTTTCAGTAATCCTTTTAGCAGAACTCATAGAAGGCTTTTCGTACCACTAGAAGTGTATGATCTAAGCCATGGAAAAAAGAAATAAAATCAATCCTCCAGAATGTGTGAAGAATTAGATTTGCATTGTTCAAAAATATGGAATATTTTTAAACCATAAAAGAGAAGCAAATTCTGATTTCTAATCCCTTCATTGAGAAAAGTATAAAGTATGAGTGTATATTCACTAAAGTCAAACTTTGAAGTTTTTAAATATTTTTTTTCCTTTTTATGATTTTATTTAATTTATTTTTCTGTGTAAACTGCCACATCACATACAGAAAACTCATCTTGAATCTTTTAGGAAACATCCTTCACATATAAAGCTGCTGCTTCTTTGTCTTGATCATCTAGTGTATATATTTTGGTAACTATTGATTTGTATTATTATCTCTATTTTAAATCCCCTCCGAGCCCATCACAACTGCTAAGGCCTTCAAAATTATGAGGTATTGTAACAGCTTCTGCTTCTGGAGAGATTTGTCACTTAGCTTTGTTAGAGATGAGAAACTTTAAGTTATTAAGTCACTTCACATCTCTTAAATAACATGTTCTCATTACTAGCAAATAAAACAAAACAATAATTCTTTAAAAAATATACAGGGCATGTAGAGTTCTGTGTATATTTATTTTACTGAATTTATTGAGCAATTCCAAAAGTCTGTTGGCAGAATCTTTGGGGTTTTCTAGATATAAGATCACATCATCGGCAGAAAGTGATTGTTTGCCTTCCTCTTTCCCCATTGGGTACCCTTAATTTTCTTCTCTTGCTTGATTAGTCTGTCTAGGACTTCTAGCTGTATGTTGAATAGAAGTGGTAATGGTGGTCATCCTTTTTCCAGTTCTGATTGGGAATGCTATCAGTTTTCCCCCATTCAGCATGATGTGGGCTGTGGTTTTGTTGTATATGGCTTTTATAATTTTGAGAACTGTTCCATCTATGCCTATTTAGTTCAGTGTTTTTAATCATAAAAGTGTGTTGAATTTTGTCAAGGTGAGAATCAAATCAAATACTTAATACCTTTCACAGTAGTTGCAAAGCAAATAAAATCTTACGAGAATATTTAACCCAGGAGGTGAAAGGTCTCCACAATGGTTACCATAAATCACTATCAATTGCAGAAGATGTAAACAAGTGGAAAAACATATCATGCTCATAGAACAGAATCAACATTGTCAAAATGTCCACAATGCCCAAAGTGATTTACAGATATAATGCAATACCCATCAAAATACCAATGTCATTTTTCACAGACCTATAAAAAATAATTCTATGTTTCATCTGAAACCAGAAAAGAGCCCAAATAGCCAAAGCAACCTTAAATAAAATAACAAGAATAACACCAAAACCAAAAATAAAACAAAATTTAAAAAAAACAAATTATGAGGCATCATTTTACCAGATTTTAAACTTAAACTATACTACATGTATAAGGCTACAGTAACCAAAATAGCATGGTACTGACACAAAAATTGAGACAAACACCACTACAAAACAACAGAGAACCCGTGAACATATGGCCATCTGATCTTTGACAAAGCAGACAGCAATGTACACTGGGAAAAAGGATCCCTGTTCAATCGGTGGTTCTGGAACATTGGTATAGCCACATGTGGAGGATGGAAACAAGGTCCGTATCTCTCACCCCTCACTAAATCAACTCAAGCTGGATGGCAGACTTAAATTGATGGATATGAAACCATGGCAATTCTCAAAGAAAATGTTGGGAAAATTCTTCTACATATCGGGCTAGGCAAAGAATTTATGAAAATGACCCCAAGGGCAATCACAGCAACAACCAAAATAAATAAATGGGATTTGATCAAATTAAAAAACTTCTACACAGCCAAGGAAACAATTAACAGACTAAATAAATTACATACAAAAAGAGGAAAAATATTTGCATGCTATACATTCGGTAAAGGGGCTAATAACCCTACAAAGAACTAAAGCAAATGAGAAAAAAAATATTGAATAACCCTATTGAAATTAGGCAAAAGACATGAACATAAGGTTTTAAAAGAAGATAGACTAATGGCCAATAAACATATGATAAATGCTCATTATCACTAATTATCAGAGAAATGCAAATCAAATCCACAATGAGATATCACCTAATCCCAACTATCAGGGCTTTTACCAAGAAGTCCCCAAACAGTATATACCGGAGTGCATGCGGACAGAACGGAACACTTACTCACTGTGAGTAGGACCACAAACTAGTACAACCTTTGTGGAAAACAGAATGACGATTGCACAAAGAACTGAAAGTAGAGCTACCATTTGATCCAGCAATCCTACTACTGGGCATTCACTCAATAGAAAAAAGTCATTTTATGAAAAAGACACTTGCACTCTAATATTTATAACAGTACAATTCACAAATTGTAAAGAAGTGGAAACAAGCCAAGTGCCCATCAATTCATGAGTGGATTGACAAAATGTGGAATATGTACGCCTTAGAGGACTACTTATCCATAAAAATGAATTACTTATGTATGCCTTAGAGGACTACTTATCCATAAAAATGAATTGATACATTTTGCAAAAATTTGGATGGTCCTGGAGACCATTCTTCTACGTGAAGTATTGCAAGAATGGAAAAATAAACACTGCGTGTACTCACTATTAAACTGGAACTAACTGATCAAAGCTCATGTGCCCAGGTGGAAGTAAAATCTAATGGAAATCAAACAGGGGATGGGAGTTGACAGGATGCATGAAACTCTATCTAATGGGTACAATGTGCACCATCTCGGTGATGGGCACACTTAAAACGTTAATTCGAGCAATATAAAAGCTTTAAAGAAATGTGACCTGAAATAGCCCTTGACCTTTCCCTGCCCTAAGTGCTTTATTCACAGAAGGAAACAATTACTGCACAGCTTCCAGGCATGCATTTTCAGACGCAATTCTTGTACATGTGCCTTATAAAATATATCATTGTGATGAATAATTGTAGTTTTTAAATGATCATGTGCAGCTTTAGTATTTTTTATCAAAATGACTTTCTTGATAGCATCGATACATTTTTCCATCTCACGTACATTACTGATTATTTCAGTACCACAGCTGTGTGTTTTATTCTGAACCCAAAGGGAAACTTTACTGAAAAATTTGAAAGTTATAGGTCATTGAGAGTAGAGAAGATATGTTATACTGAAGCTGATCTTATGGCCTAGGAAACAGAAGTATGCCAAAGGGATTATTTCAGGGTAATTCGTCATTCTGGAAAGAGTTTCTGAGCCACTGATTTGTCTACATGTAAACCAAATTTAATTTCATTTGCAGTTTTATAATAATATATTTTAAGATGCATATATCTAGATACAGAAGAATGGGAATTTTATCTTCTACTTATATATTTAGAATATTTACATAGTATAAAATGTATCAAAATTAAGCATAAATATTTTTCCATTGTATTGGTATTGCACATGGAGGAGATTCATAAATTTAGTACTTTTAGCTTCCGAAATATTTTTTTCTGAGTGGAATCAAAGGCTAATTGCCAGAAGGCTTCTTGTTATAGATTGCTTGTATCATCCATTTATGTTAACGCAACTGGGCTACTTCAAATACAACTACACTTAAACAATAAAAATAAATAAACAAGAAATAAAAAATATACAGGGCAAAAAAAGAAAGAAGTCCATATAGTAGAGGAAAATTAATTACTATTCTGATTTTAAACGATCCAAAACTAAATATAGGGTGTTCCACTAGTGGCCATACATAGGGAAAATGGGAAATTGTAGCTAAATGTACCTTTACATACAAAATATTCATTACAAAATTTTACAAAGAGGTAAAATAAGAATATTTTGTAATTATTTTGTAAAATTTTATAATGAATTTTTCTAAATATAGGTACATTTAGCTCCAATTTCCCATTTTTCCTATGTACGGCAATCATTGGGACATATCATCTGGGTATTTCCCTCATTCTCACACATATCATGTGCAATACGAATATAATAAATCCCATGACTGGTGTAGAGGAAATAATTTAGAGCAATGATGCTAAAAAAGAAGGAAAATTATTTCTAAGCTGGGGTGTCTCATTTGAAAATTCATGGCACTCTCTAGACCTAATTCTTTTTAAATCAAGAGAGAGAGGACAAGGAAATTGGACTGCTGCTTAATAATATTTGTCAGAAAAAAACAAATTGAGAAAGTTACTAAATCCCAGCAAAATCCCTAAATTCTAACTCTGCGGTTTTCCCTCACTACTATTAAATGCAAAAATAACAGTAGAAAAATCTGTGTCCTACAGATCAGTTCTTATTTTAACTTTCCTAATTGATGGGTTTTGACATGACAGAGAAAATAATTTGTTGCCCATCTGCAGTCTGCGCTAAAGAGAAATTCACGTGATTTAGCAGTAATTTCCTAGTAATTTTATAAGACAGTTCACATTTTTAAATGATCATCTAGATTTTACAAGAATTAGGTATAAATTGGAATTATCTGCTGTGATAATCTCTGTTGTAACATGTCTCTCTTCAACTAGCTCGAGTAGCATTTAAAGTAAAATATGCCTTCTTCTGACCACTTAGACTTTGAAAGATACTTAGATTGAATTTTGTGCCAATACTTGAGGCCAAAGCTGGTTGGTGGATGCTGTGTGCCCAGCACCTGGAGAACCATTTTCTCCAGGGGACATAGCTGCTGGAGCCCTGCCCCAGGCCAGGGGTAGCGAGGCTCATTCACCAGGTTGTGCTTCTGGTCTCCAGAAGTGGTCATAATTTACCCTTGAAATGTGCATCTTAGCTTTTTTGTTCATTACCACAAGTTCTTTTGTCTGGTGAAAACTAAATCCTACCACCCTTGGTTGTGTATAAGAGTGTCCTGTAAAACATAAGTTCTCCACTGACCTTGGAGAGACAAAAATTATGCAAAGTTCTGGTTGCAAACTAAGGGTGAAAACCTAGATGAGGGTGCGATTATGTTCTATATTAAAGTGAAATTCTCCAGGAGATCCACATATTATATCAAATCAAATTAGACAACTGAAACAATGGGCAGTTACATTGTTTCTAGCATCACAAGCTCCTCTGTTGTCTCAGTAAAAAGCTGTTCCAGCATAAATGCTGCAAGGCCTCCTGTGTGGCTCTGTCTTGGTAAGAACTCTGTAGGTAACATTAAATGTCACAGATGCCATTAGATTATATATGAGAAATAAATTTTATAAAGTGCTTTGTGAACTCTGAAGTGCCATAAAATATTAATCATTTCAATAGTACTTCTGCTGATTTTGCAAAAGAGACATAAACCTGAGTGTTTAAGTCAATGCTTCCAAGGCCTTGAAAAAGACAAATGTAATTTAAAAACATCATAATAATTGCAGGAAATTTAGATTTCTCTCACATTAGTTTTGCTTTCACTAATTTTTAACAATATGATTAATAAATATATTTTTTCTCTGTCAAATATTGTTTCTATAACATTGAGTGCTATGAAAATAAATTTAAAAAAAAGATTCACAGTCAAAAATATTAATAGTAGATTTGTCTGTTAGGAGGAGGTGCAGAAATTCTATTTGCTACTCTTCTTTTTGTGTGTTTTTTTAGAGACAGAGTCTCACTTTGTTGCCCTTGGTAGGGTGATGTGGCATCACAGCTCACAGCAACTTCCAGCTCTTGGGCTTAGGCAATTCTCTTGCTTCAGCCTCCCTAGTAGCTGGGAATACATGTGCCCACCACAACACCCAGCTATTTTTTGGTTGCGATGTCATCGTTGTTTAGCAGGCCTGGACCGGGCTTGAACCTCAGTGAGCTACAGGCACCGAGCCTTTTTTTTTTTTGAGACAGAGTCTCACTCTGTTGCTGCAGGCTAGAGAGCAGTGGGATCATCATAGCCTATAGCAGTTTCATACTCCCAGGCTCAAGTGATCCTCCTGTCTCAGCCTCCCATGTAGCTGAGGCTACAGGCACGAGCTCCTATACCCAGCTAATTTTTCTATTTTTTGTAGAGATGGGATCTGCTGTATTGCTCAGGCAGGTCTTTCATTCCAGATCTCAAGTGGTCCTCCCTGGTCAGCCTCCCAGAGTGCTAGGGTTACAGGTTGAGCCATGGCGCCCAGCCTTTACACTTGTCTCTCTCTTTTCTAGTGCCTGCAACTTCTCACCCACACGTTCAACAGAGAATTCAGCCAGGTGCACAGTAGCATCAGTGACTGTAAGGTGAGCACATCACAGCCATAATTTTGGTCAGCATATTGGTGACTGAGTTTCACTGCAACCCAGATGTCCTGCTTCTAGGTTATGCTGCTTTTAGGTGACGTGTGATGGGCACAGCATTGTATTTAAAGATTTATGACATACTGCTCTAGTATTTATTCTCATTTTTCAGTCAGAACACTGACTTTTGAAGGTGAAAGTATTTTGCTGTGTCTCGTAGAAGGATTATCACATGGAAACATTTTTAGCTTTCCCTTCTCCTTTGGAGAAGAATATTCTATGGAAGATGGTATGTTATTCTGTGATAGAACAAAGGAATTCCTAAGGTTCTTGGTGGTATAAAGTTTTGTTACCTTCAACAAACTAGTTTATCAGAGAACGTCTGTGTCACTCACTGGATTCCAGCCAGCTGCCTCTTCTTCCATGGCTCGCTGCACACTTGCTGCCCCTTTGCCTGGAACAGCCTTCCAGATAGCCTCTGATTGGTGCCCTTATCTCCTTGATTTTTCTGCTCAAATAGTGACTCCTTGGAGTGGACTTCCTTGGCCTCCTAATACAAAGCTGACGGCTCTGAGACCTACTCATCCTAATCCCTGCTTTGCTTTTTGCTGCAGCGCTTATCACTACCAGAAGCTTTTTAAAGTGCTTCTGAGTGGATAATTGTCTATCTTAAGCTGTCAGGAGGGCAGGGCCTCTACCATATTCTTAGAGCAATGCCTGGTTGGCATGCATATGTAAGACTATTTAATTAATGCAGGAGGGAAGTAGCAACATACAAAGCCAGCCTTGCCTCTTCCTACATGTCTTGATTCCTAATGGAGCCCTCAGGCCATTAAATATTTAGAGGCTTGTTTTCTTTTCTTTTCTTTTTTTTTTTTTTTTTTTCCTTGAGACAGAGCCTCAAGCTATATCACCCTGGATAGAGTGCTGTGGCATCACAGCTCACAGCAACCTCCAATTCCTGGGCTCAAGCAATTCTCTTGCCTCAGCCTCCCAAGTAGCTGGGACTACAGGCACCTGCCACAACGCCTGGCTATTTTTTGGTTGTAGTTGTCATTGTTGTTTGGCAGGCCCGGGCCAGATTCGATCCCACCAGGTCTGGTGTATGTGGCTGGTGCCTTAGCCACTTGAGCTACAAGCGCTGAGCCTGTTTTCTTTGTTTTTAAAAAAGTTTCCTCTTGGGCCGTGCCTGTGCCTCAGTGGGTAGGGCACCAGCCCCATATACCGAGAGTTGGTGGTGGGTTCAAACCCAGCCCGACCAAACTGCAACAAAAAAAGTCGAGCGTTGTGGCGGGGGCCTGTAGTTCCAGCTACTCGGGAGGGTGAGCAAAAGTATTGCCTAAGCCCAAGAGTTGGAGGTTGCTGTGAGCTGTGACACCATTGCACTCTACCGAGGGCAACAAAGTGAAACTCTGTCTCTTTAAAAAAAAAAAAATTCCTTTTTTACGGACAAATAATAATTGTTTATGTAGGTTTATTTTATTGAATGACTCTCTGAAACAGGAGAACTGTGAATGTGAGGCACCAGTCATCACAACTCCCGATTGCAGAGGCAGCTTTTATCAGCAGAGTCTGACTAGCTATGTTATGTTTGCTTTCAGCTGTCTGATACCTCCCCAATTGGACGGGACCCCTCAGAGTCCAGTTTTAGCAGTGCTACTCTCACTCCCTCCTCCACCTGCCCCTCTCTGGTAGAATCCAGGAGCAACTCCTTGGATCAGAAGTAAGTACCTGGATGAGAAGCTAATTTAGGAATTAAGGGAAAAAATCAGCTTTCCATAAATAGATTAAGAAAATGTGCCATGGCTGGGCTCATGCCTGTAACCCAAAACTCTGGGAGGCCAAGGCGAGTGGATTACTTGAGCTCAGGAGTTTGAGACTAGCCTGAGCAAAAGCAAGACCCCATTTCTAAAAATAGTCTGATGCTATGGTGGGCACCTCTAGTCCCAGCTATTTGGGAGGCTGAGGCAAGAGGATCACTTGAGCCTAGAAGTTTGAGGTTGCTGTGAACTATGATACCACAGCATTCTACCCAGGTCAACAGAGTGAGACTCAGTCTCAAAAAAAAAAGAAAGAAAGAAAATAACACACGGCATATATATACACACATACATACATACACCATAGTATCCTACTCATCCATAGAAAGGAATGAAATAATATCTTTTGCAGCAATCTGGGTAGAACTTGAGACTGTTATCCTACGTAAAGTATCTGAGGAATGGAAAAACGAATGCCACATGTACTATCTAATAACTGAGAGCTCATGGAAGGGCACAGAGAGATGTGACAGTCATTGGAAACCAAAGGTGGGGGGTAAAAACTTAACCTGGTGGGTACAGTGAACACTATTCAGGTGATGGGCACACTTAAGCATTATAATAGATGTCCAAGTAATAAAATATTTGTGCCAACTGAATATTTTGAAAGCAAGAAAGAAAACCTTGGGCAGTGCCTTTAGCTTAGTGGGTAGGGCACCGGCCACATACACCCAGGCTGGCGGGTTCCAACTCGGCCCAGGCCTGCCAAACAACAATGACAAGTGCAACCAAAACACTGCCAGGCGTTGTGGTGGGCACCTGTAGTCCCAGCTACTGGGAAGGCTGAAGAAAGAAAACTGCTTAAACCCAAAAGTTTGAGGTTGCTATGAGCTGTGACGCCACGGCACTCTACCCAGGGTGACATAGTGAGACTCTGTCTCAAAAAAAGAAAGAAAACCTTGATCTTCCTCTAACTTAGTGGTTCTCAACTGCGGGCAGCACCGCCCCCTTGGGCGGCAGGGGGGCGGCATTCAGAAATGTGTGAGGGTCTCCCTTGGATGTCAGAGTGACTAGCCAGGCTATTGGCATCCCTTACAGATGTGCCTGCCTCCCTCCTTGACTTCTCCGCTTCTTACTCTCTTTCTACTCACTTTGTCCTCCCTTCCTGTACCTGCTTGTCTCCCTAGTCAAAGTACCAGACATGGGAAATCCCATATTGGGAAAAATATTTTGAAAGTACTTTGAAAGTCTTAGCGCCTGTAGCTCAAGCAGCTAAGGCGTCAGCCACATACACTAGAGCTGGCAGGTTCGAATCCAGCCTGGGCCTGCCAAACAACAATGACAACTATGGCCAAAAAATAGCCGGGCGTTGTGGCGGTACACACACAATGTGCTACAACGTTGGGGTTGCTGTGAGCTATGACGCCACGGCACTCTAGCCAGGGCGGCAGCTTGAGGCTCTGTCAAAAAAAAAAAAAGTGCTTTGAAAGAAATATTTTGATGTTACACCAATATATGGAAATGAGAAAAGTAAAGACAAGTTTACCTCAGATTCCAACATGTCACCCTCAGTAGAGTTCCTTGGCATCACAGCTCACAGCAACTCTTAACTCTTGGTATTAAGCGATTCTCTTGCCTCAGCGCCTTCCAGGTAGCTGGGAAAACAAGTGCCTGGCACAACGCCCAGCTGTTTTTTTAATTGTAGTTGTCACTGTTTGGCAGGCCCGGGCTGAGTTCAAACCCGCCAGTCCCTGTGTATGTGGCCGACACCCTGGTTGCTGAGCTACAGGCGCCAAGCCATGATTCATCATCTTCACCCCATCTTGGCAGTGTACCCTCAACTCCTGTGCATCTCCATTCATTATGCTCCCCTGTCAAAACCTGCCTGGTTATCACCCACCTGTCTGTATTACTGTATAACACTGACACAGGCAAAACGTCTTGAGAAAATAACACAGACAGGAATTGATCATCTTATGTGCCGCTAAGAAGGAAAATGTGCTGCAAACTGAATTTGACATGTTGCAATTATAAGAGGCATCCCAATTTAAGAAATGGTAAAGTATCACAAGCGGGCTTTTTAGAATCAGTGAAATATAGTTAATTTGGCTAACATGTTCTACAGAGAAGCCTGATGATGCAGGTTTCTCACACAGCACTGGCCCAGGTCGGTGGTCCAACTCTGCTCTGCACAGCCTGCCAGGAGTTTGCCTTCTTTGTGGCTCCCCGAGGCCTTGGCTAACTCTACCGTACACCCAAATCCCCTAGGTGCCTGTTACAGGGAAGACAGCTAAATCCCCCTCAGGGTTTCCTGTTCTGTAGGTTTGGGAAGTCTGACAGTTTGAATCTCTAACAGTTTCCCATGTGAAGCTGACACTGATAGTTAGGGACCACACCCTTTCAGAGCCACTGCCGTCTGTGTGGCCGTGGAACTGAGAAGAAACTTAAAAGAAATAGAGCTCATATTCCAGATACCTGTGTTCAGAGGGCTTTAAAATAGGAAGAGAGACTGTGTGACTTGATCATAGTGAGCAGTTTCCTTTTGTAATTTTTCTTTTTTGAGACAGAGTCTCACTATGTCGCCCTTGGTAGAGTGTCACAACTCACAGCAACCTCAAACTCTTGGGCTTAAGTGATTCTCTTGCCTCAGCCTCCCAAGTAGCTGGGATTACAGGTACCCGCCACAACGCCTGGCTATTTTTTGTTACAGTTGTCGTTGTTTAGCTGGCTTGGGCTGAGTTCGAACCCTCCAGCCTCGGTGTATGTGGCTGGCGCCATAACCTTTTGTGCTACGGCCCCCGAGCCTCCTTTTATAATTTTTAAAGGATGACACCAAGAGAATTCAGAATTAGCTTTCTGACACCATCTTATCTTCTTGGCTGAGCTCTCTGAAACTGAAGTTTGCAACTGGTGTTCAAGGAGTGGCATTTTGTTTGTCCTGGTGACATGGTATACACAACATACCTTGACCTTAACTGAAACTTGTTATTCCTTTCTTCTTAACCTCTCTCTTTTAAAGGACCCCAGAAGCCAATTCCCGGGCCTCTAGTCCTTGTCCAGAATTTGAACAGTTTCAGATTGTCCCAGCTGTGGAAACACCCTATTTGGCCCGAGCAGGAAAAAATGAATTTCTCAATCTGGTTCCAGATATTGAAGAAATTAGACCAGGGTGAGTAGTATATTGACCAGGGATGCTGGGTACAGAAAACAAATCAGCAAGGTGAATTTACTTCCAGCTCCTCTGTGCAATCTGAATTGTAGTCTCATGCAGATTGTGGGATAAAAGAACTGGGCTGGGTTTCTGCTCCATAGTTGCACTCCACTCTGGCATCACATGTTGCTATAGTAGTTTGGCAGAATGTAGTAAGATTCTAGGACAAAGAAATCATTTGCCTGTTCTGTTGAATCTGGGGACTTGCCCCAGGTGAGATACATTTAGATGGTCCTCAGCTCATGATCATTTTCTTTTTGTGAAAAACTAACTTCTCTTATTTCATACTGTTCTTTTTAGCTCAGTGGTCTCTAAGAAAGGATACCTGCATTTCAAGGAGCCGCTTTGCAGCAACTGGGCTAAACATTTTGTTGTGGTCCGTCGCCCTTACGTCTTCATCTATAACAATGACAAGGACCCAGTGGAGCGTGGGGTCATCAACCTGTCAGCAGCGCAGGTGGAGTGCAGCGAGGACCAGCAGGCCATGCTGAAAGTGAAGGTCACACACACCTCCCCCGCCATCTTGGCCTATCAGCACCACACGTGCCTGTCCCTTTTCAAGTTCCACTTCTGTTGTGTGTCGTGGAGTTTCTCCTTTCTACCTGGTCCTCCCTGGACTTTGAGTATGAAGTACAGAATGCCTTGTGAATGTGCGAGGTGGTCCCCATTGCTCAGTCTCTGTAGGAACTTTCTCACCTACCTGTGTTTCTTTCAGACGCCCAACACTTTTGCTGTCTGCACCAAGCACCGTGGGGTCCTCTTGCAGGCTCTGAATGACAAGGACATGAACGACTGGTTGTATGCTTTCAACCCACTTCTTGCTGGCACGATACGGTAAGAACTTGCTTTGTGTTTCTTTTTTCTACTTGGCTTTTGGCCCTGGAATATCAGCATTAGTAAGTAGGAAAGGGGGTATTGGTCTAGGTAAGCTCACAACAGAGGGAGGACAGGTGGCTGTGGGGGCTACTGAAGACTGTGCTTCTCACTAGATGCCATCCTGTGTCCCGAACTGCTGAGGAGATTCTGGTCACATTTGTACTGAGTGATCACCTTCTTTGTCTTTTTTTTGTTTTTTTTTTTTTGAGACAGAGTCTCAAGCTGTCACCCTGGATAGAGTGCCATGGTGTTATAGCTCACAGCAACCTCCAACTCTTGGGCTCAAGCGATCCTCTTGCTCAGTTTTTCTATTTTTAGTAGCGACAAGGTCTTGCTTTTGCTCAGGCTGGTCTCAAACTCTCAAACTCAAGCAATCCACCCCCCTCAGCCTCCCAGAGCACCAGGATTATAGGTATGAGCCACTGGCTCCCAGCCTTTTTTGTCTTTCTGTTCTCAAGAGGCCTGCCGATTGGGTCTGGGGGACCAACATTCAGCCCTGTGATCCAGACTCAGAGCCTGCGAGGGGCTTGTGTCACAGGGTCACAGAGTCGGGAACCTCGAGGCCTGGGCCTGCAGTGCTAGACAGGGAGAGGTTCCAGGAAGGAGCCCCAGAGGGAAAGGCTGGGAGAACACCTGGGCCCAGTTTTCTGATCTTGCCTCTGCGTTTGTCTCCCACAGGTCAAAACTCTCCCGCAGATGCCCAAGTCAGCCGAAATACTAAGTGACTGCTGAGTGCCCTCACTCGCCTGTGAGAGATAAAGAAAGTGTTGCCTCTCGTTCTCTTTGTGATTCTTGACGGTGACTCCTGTATGTAACCCTGTGGCCCCCACTTCTGCCTCCTCGTCTGGACTTCTCCAGCTCTCCTGTTCCCCATCTCCATTGCTCTGTACTCTTTTCTTTTTTCCTGTGCTGAGAATCTTCTTAATAGCATGTGGCCTAACAAAAGGAAAAAAGACTAAAAAAAAATCCATACACAAAAAACCCTGAGGGGATCCAGTGAGTCTCCAAGTCACTTTTTGGTGTATTTTGACCTCCTTTTGTATGATAGGTCCCCATACTGACCACTCTGACGTCTGTGCTGCTGTCTTTGTCTTTTTTTTCAAGCCACATAATGATTTTTTTTCTCTTCTGTATATGTGATACCACTTTAATTTTTTCTTGGGTGGCTTAGAGACTAAGGGAGGAGATATTTGGCCTTTCTAAAACCTGAGAAGAAAAAATTTAACCTTTCCCCCCACCCCCCTGTCTCTTTGCCATGGCTAATCCGTGCATTTCCATGCAGGAAAAAGGTTGTGGTGGTGAACTTAAAAATGGGACAGCTACTATATTCTCTGAGTCAAAATTGGCACACATTCAGAGCACAGTTGTGGAATTTTCATTTACTGGAAGAGAGAAGAGAGGTCTGGGGCAATAGCTGCTGTTGACCCTGTGAGAAGGGAAGGGCCACAGACACAGCCGGGGAATTTCAGGGACCAGGAGATTTGGCCATGTGCTGTGAAGGATTCCTGCAAACTATGTTTCTGTGTTGGGAGGGAGGCTGCTCTTAGGAGTACTCAATTCTGCTCTTGGCCTTAGAGGCTATGGTACGGTTTGGAATTGGTACGGTGTCATGCACAGATATGCCACAAGGGGGAAGTGTTTCACCTACTGATGATTAACTTGATAGTCATTGTTGTCATAATTAAGACAGTGCTGAGTAGTGACCCTGAGATTATTGTAGCACCCTTTGATCAAAGAAATGTGACTTTCAAGTACAAACTTAGAAATGTCCCGCTGAATCAGTCCAGCGTTGTTTCCAGTGATGCTCAGCTCCCTGTACTCAAAAGTAAGCAAACATGTCAGGCTTTGCTTTCTGGACCTCAGGATTAAAACCAACCTCCCACCATCACCACAAACAGAACAAAAGATCCCCTGGGGGTAAGGAAAAGCATTGCTAGCACACTGCTGTGTTGCTCCTCCTTGGGTGTGGTCTCCTCTCCAGCCAGGCCAGAAAGATCACCAATGTGGAAGCTCACTGCTGACAGGGTCTCATTTTCCTCTGCCAGATCAGGCTCCTCTGGCTTCCAGAGACCATCACAGAAGATAACTCTCTTTCAGCTGCCAGTAAGTTTTACAGGATGACGTGGGGAACAGAAAGCCTCCGGTGACTTCAGTTGCTTGGACAGTTGACTTGAGGTTGTTTTGCACCATTCTTTCCTTCCCCTGCTCAGGCATTCAGGAGGGTATCTGCTTGCTCCCACTTTGCAAGGCCCTGAGGGTTCTTGGCCTTGAGTTGCTGACTCAGGTGACTGGCAGCTGGCTTACTTTCCACTCCCACAGTAAGGGCCGCATGCGTGTGCCCTTCTGCAGAGCAGTTGCAAGGGAGCCACATCAGCACCCAGACCCTTCTGACTTCCTGGCAGGACTCCTCTCTGAAGAAGGGTCTCCAGCCTCGGTCATTAGAGCTGCCTTGCCAAGAAGAAAAATGAATCATGGAGAGGTTAATAACGGAAGGGGTTGAAACCACAGACTGGCCTCATCTGAAAAGGGATTGATGAAAACTCTGATGAATTATAAACTTTCTTCCTAACTCTAATGTTATTTGTTTTCTAAGTGGTATGTGAGATTTCTAATGTAGACGGACGTCTTCGTTGTCTGATGGACACAATGTGCCCCTCTGGTACATACCCAAATCCAGCAAGGTCTGGTAGTGCTTCAGGAAGCTCTGCTGGACTGGAATAAAATCTAATTTCAGGGAAATGAAGATGGAATTGAAGGTCATTTAAAAACTGAAATCACTGATGTTGCTGCTGTTATGAAGTGTGACAGAGGACCCATGTCTGTGACCAGGGAGGGACCGTGGGGAGGCGGGAGGGTGTGGGGAGGGAAGCCAGAGGGAGAGTGAGATCCACGGCACACTGAAATGACTTTGTTTCTCTTCTGACTCAGACACAACTGGTTTGAAAAGTCTTTGCTTTGGAAATGTCAGACTTCAGAACTCCACCCTGGGCTGTCTGTTCATTACCTTCCCAGAGAAGGCGGCTCCTTAGGAAGCCAGAGGATGCAAGTCATGTCCTGTGGGGGCTGCAGGGGCTGCTTCCCTGTCTGAGGCGCCTCTGCAGTGGCTGACAGGTGCAGGCGGCCCCTGTTGGGTCCCCAGCATTTTCAGGATGGATGTTCCCTTTCTGAACAGAGCCATCCCCACTGTGAAGCTCTGAAAGAGGATTTATGGCTGGAACTATTTATGAGGCTTTTGCTGTTGCCGTAGTGGTGGGAAAGTTAAGAAATCTAATCCTTACGGAAACTACCTTTTAAGGTGACTTTTTGTTTATTTTCCTTAAAGCACTCCTTTAAATGGGCAAAGAATAACAAAGTCAAAAAAAAAAAATTCACAAATTAAGAGAAATGAGTGCTGGTTAAAGCTAATTGTCTCCTCCTTCCCTCACTCCCTCATCTGCTTTTCTCCTGCCAAAGCAAAACACCGCCTCGCAGCCAGCCCTGCAGTGCTCTCGCCCTCCCTGTCCCTGGTGCCTGCCTAGGAGTCAGTCAGCTCCCAGGCTGGGCCACGCGGGGCCTGCCAGCCCATGCCTGTGGTCTGGAGCACGGGGCCTCTGAGCTCCAGAGCACTGTTCAGACATGGCAAAGGCGAGGGGAAATGCAATGCACTTTCCAAACTAAGAAACCACTATTATTTGATATATTTTTTTCTCTTCAGATACATAGAATTTATATAACTACTCATATTTTTGGTGAAGGAATAAATTAAATCATTGTGAATGGTTTGGGGAGTCTAAAAACAAGATGACTTTTCCTGGTACATATTTCAAAGCAAAGACTCTGTTGCCTGCTGCTTATTGTCTGATTTATAGGGATATTTAATTGTGTTGGTCTGTGTGTATTTATATGGCCGTAATGAACTGCACAGTGGCCTGGGTGAGAAAGGGCCCTGGTGGGCAGCACCTGTTGGTGTCCTCTGCATCTCCCTCATGCCGGGTTCCAGTGGACAGGAGCAGGGCTTATCTGTTTGACTTGGATCCTTGAGTTTTCCTTTTGGTTCCCTTTTAAAAATGTGATTGTTAACCTGCTTCTTAAAAAGAAAAGACTAATTCTGCTGCTGCTCTCAGAATGTTTGCTGAATGTGTTTAAAGAGGACTCTGACTTGTATGCACTACAACTGTTCACATGGCCGTCGACACACCTGGGTGCTGGGCCAGACCACGACTGTATGTAGCAGGAATATGTTAATTTGTGCGTCGTCAGTGAGCAAAAATATCAGCTGAGAGATTATTTGCTGTTATTGTTCAAAAGGCCATTTATGAAATTAATATTTGAGCCCCATAAAATCTTAAGAAAGCCTCCAATCAATTAAAGGAAGAAATTCAGGTTGGCACAAAATTCTTGTTAAAAACTCACAGAGATACGGCTGTGCTCAGACGAGAAATCTGAGCCGAGGTTGGTCTCTCGCCAAACCCTGGCTTGTTGTGTGTTGTTTTTCATGTCTTTGAGTTACTTTGTTTTTATGCTGAGCATTTGGCATCAGTTCACCCGGAAGAACCCATCAACCTTCTGGTGTTTAAAGCATCGTCTTAAACTTTGTGGCTCCAAAATACTTGTCTGTTGAGATGTCCAGTCTCTTGTTACCATCCTTGCACACTACAACAGAACTCATGATGCATAAGTGGCCTTTTTGAACCAAGACTTCGCAAACTGATCTCTCCCCAGTGAAGGAGTTGAGCACATTAGCAACAATGTACATTATTAATTTTGGATTTTCATTTCTATGTTTTATTTTGTAAATATTATCTGATGTTTGGAGCTTGAGTATACAGAATGTAAATATAGTTCTTGTATTTGTACTAATTCTGATTCCTTTGCTGTATAGCCTTAGGTGTGCAATGCAGACATTATCTAACTGTGTATGGTAACCTTGCATCACGGAACTATTAGTGAACGAGGTAAAATAATAAAGGTACAACCGGTACATCAAAGGGCTCTTGATGTACATTTATTCTTGCACCCTTTGAAAGGTAGTGACACAAATGCTTATTTTCTTAACTTGCAAAGTTAATACCTTTCTTTCTTTTCTTTTCTTTTCTTTTTTTTTTTTTTTTTTGAGTCAGAGTCTCAAGCTGTCGCTTTGATGCCCACCCTGTGCCTGGTACACCATCTGCGTGCAAACAGAGCAAGCCCGTGCATTTGTGTCCCTCCCATTCCAGTGGGGAAGACATTTGTCAAATAAATTTGTAACTTCCAAGTGGTAGATGTTACAGAGGAGAAGAATACCCGATAAAAGATTAGAGAGGAATGTGAAGGTGGTGTCCGTTTAGATCATGTGGCAGGGAAGGCCTCTTTTATAAAGGTGACATTTGAGCAGACTCTGAATTAAAGGATGGGGTAGGCCGTGCCAATGCCTAGGCAAAGAGGTCTCCAAGTCGAGGAATGATGTGGAGTTGGTAACAGGGAGAGCAGCAGAAGACGTCAGAAAGTAGCCAGGGACTGGGTGATTCGGGGCTTTAGTGAGGACTTTGAATTTCTTCAGAGTGAAATGGGAGGTCACTGGAGGCTTTTGAGCAGAGGAGTCAGAGAATGTATGTATGCCTCTCTGTCTTCTTTTTCCTCCTTTCTTTCCTTTTTCTTTCTCTCTCCCTTTCTTTCTTTTTCTTTCTTCTTTCCTTCTTTTCTTTTCTTAGGGTCTCACTCTCTCACCCAGGCTAGAGTACAGTGGTATCGTTACAGCTTGCTTCAACTTCAAACTCCTAGGCTCAAGTAATGCTCCTGTCTCAGCCTCCTGAGTAACTCCTGGGACTATAGATCTGTACTATCTTTCCTGGCTAATTTTTCTATTTTTTTGTAGAGACGGGCCTCTTTCTCTTTCCCAGGCTATTCTTGGCTTCAACAATCTTTTCTCAGCCCCCCTAAGTGCTAGGATTATAGGAGTGAGCCACAGCACCCAGCCCAGAATGGTCTTTTAAATAGGCTGGGTGCCGTGCCTTAGACCTGTTAGTGCCAGCTACTTGGGACTCTGAGGAAAGAGGATTTCTTGAGCCCAGGAGTTTGAGGCTGCAGTGAGCTATGATTGTATCCCTGCACTCCAGCCTGGGTGACAGAGTAAAACCCTGTCTCTTATTTTATTTTTTTTTTATTTATTTTTTTTCTGGATGATTCCATTTTTATTTTTTATTTTATTTTATTTTATTTATTATTTTTTATTGAGTCATAACTGTGTACAATAATTCAGTCATGGAGTACAGTGTGCGGGCTTCACATACAATCGGAGATATTTTTATCAACCTGATTAATCCTGTCTCTTATTTTAAAAACAACAACAACAACAAAAAACCATCTGCTGAGTGGAAATTGA
>CAUYRH010108701.1:0-29079 GCA_963574655.1 Perodicticus potto
GGTTTTTTTTTTTTTTTATGTCTGGCTGCTTTCAGAATTTTCTCCTTCATATTAACTTTAGGTAAGTTAATTATGATGTGCCTGGGGGATGTCTTATTTGGGTTGAGTCATGCTGGTGTTCTGAAACTGTCTGCTATCTGCATTTCAGAATCTCTTGGCATGTCTGGAAAGTTCTCTTTCATAAGCTCATGAAGAAGAGACTCTGTTTCTTGTGAAGCCACTTCGTCACTTTCAGGGATCCCTATAAGGTGAGTATTGGTTTTCTTCAAATTATCCCAGAACTCTCTGAGAGAATGATCCATTTTTGCTCTCTATTTATCTTCCTCTTTGATAGTTTGGGAGCATTTGAAAGCTTTGTCTTCAATGTCAGAAATCCTTTCTTCTGCTTGCTCTGTTCTGTTACTGAGGGATTCTATAGCATTTCTCAGATCTTTGAGGGCTGCAAATTCTTTTCTAAATGTGTCAAAATCTTTGGTGATTTTGTCTTTGAATTTCTGGAATTCTTGAGACAACTTTTGAAATGCTCCTTGAAGTTCTAATTCCAACTTTTCCTCTATTTTATTGATCTTATTTGCAATCCAAATTCTGAATTAGGTTTCTGACATCTCAGCCATCTGTTTATGAATGGGATCAGTTGTATCCACCAAATTGTTCCTTGGGGTGTTGATCTACTATGGTTATTCATGTTACCAGAGTTTTTCTGCTGATTCCACCCAATGATTATTTTACATCATTTGGCTATATGAGCAGATAAGGTGAAGTTGGGTTGGGGGCTCCAGGAGTAGTGATTGGCCAGTGCTTTGCCCAAAAGCTGGGACTCGTCTCTGAACCTTTTCCTGTAGAGCTTTGCCAAGGACCTGTACAGTGCTATGGCCTGAGAAACTGGGGACCTTCCTGGTGTCGTGGGGCTAAGTGGCTCTGTCTTATTTTCAGCTGGTCTCTGTTTTATCCTAGTGAATCAGGTACTCTGGGTTAAAGTCTGAGCTTTGGAGAAATACCAGCTGTTAAGTCACTGTGCCCCCCACAGGCAACAATTGGAAAAGGAAAATCAAACCTCCCACAAACACACACCCTGGGTACCACTTTGGATAGTGCTCAAGTGGTTGGCCTAGTTGAAGAGGTCCCAATCAATTGTCCCAGTCAGCACAGGTCTCAGGTCACAGAGTTCAAAAGGTCCCTGGGAACTAGATAGCAGGGGTCTGCTGGAAGCTCTAGTATAACTCACTCCAGTGCTCCATGAGATCAGAAGGACCCACCCAGCAAATAAATTGTTCTGGGAAGGTTGATGCCTCCTTTACCACCTTGCCCTTCTGTCACACCCAGTCTCTAGTAACCCCACAGGGCTGTGATCCAGTTCCCTCCAGTGAGCAGATGCTCCAGGAGTTTGCACCTGCCTGAGTCACATGGAGATCTGTGTCTCCTAAGCCAGGCCACCACTCTCTGCCACTCTCTGCCACTATCCAGGAGTGGGAGGTGAGGTCTGACAACCTCGGGTGCTTAATGGGGGCTGGGGCAATTCACTCAGTTCCAGCCCTGCCCCTGATTGATGTTGCTGACAGAATAGAACAACTTCACGGAATTTGTTTTGGTCCCAGCTATATTTCCCTGTAGCTCAGATGCTGGACTGCAAATCAGCCCTGGCTGTGCCACTGCCTGGTCTCATCTATGGTTTGTGTTGGGGCTGACTCAGTCAGAAGTCACACTTAGTTGTCAGTTCCAGCCTCTTGCTGCTTGCCCTTTTTCTCAGCTTTGATCCCCTGAGGGCCGGGTGAGTCTGAAGCTCAGTAAAGCAGTCCTCTGGGTAAACCCTGCCCTGGGAATCTGCTGTCTCTGTGCATGTATTCTAATCCCCCATGCTCCATCCAGGCCGGTACCACTTCAGACATACCCTTTAAGCCCAGGACCTGCGTTTCTGTCCCAGATCTGTTCCACCAGTGGCTGCCACTAGGGAAACTGCTTGGCTTCCTCTCGTTGCCCAGAGAGACTGGGATTGTCCTTTCTAAATATCAACCAGGGGTGTGAACCCTATTGTTATTGTTCCCGCTTCTGTGGCTGATGCTCTATGCCTCAGGGCACCACCTCTCCAATTTGGTTCCCTCTCAGTTGACTTTCTTCTCCTTACTCCCAAGCTGGAGAATCAGCACAGATCAGCAACAGCCCATGCCCCATCTACGCCCCTCAAGAAAATGCCCAAGAATCTGGACTCCATGGGGGACAGGCTTCCAGACCTCAGGATAAGAGTCTAGGGGAGTGCTTGGAAGTTCAAAATTTCAGGTAGAGAATATTTACAGTTTTATGTCTGGCAGGAGAGTGCCATGGCACCTTAGTAGGGAAGGAGGTCTGGTTTTTAGAGGGTCTCTCCCATGGGATAAAATGGGAGGACTTTCGAACTCTGCTCGCTTGTTTGTATGGAGGTATGGAGTATACTGTGAGCCATTCTCATGGGGGAGGGGACTGCTGTCTGCTTGGCGATGGATTTTGTACCTTTTGTTTGTTATCCTTGGGGTCACAGCTCACCTCCGCAGGGTTGATGTGCATTCTTCAACTTTCTCTTTTGGCTCAGATCTAAACCATAGGGTTTCTTGCTAAATTTCTGTCCTTTAACTCTCCTTCTGGGTGGGAGACTCTGTGGAAAGCTGGCTACAGACTGCCATCTTGCCTCATTGTATTAGTTTTGTATGCTGTGTAACAAATTGCAAATCTTTAGGTTTAAAACAACACCCATTTATTATCCAGAGTTTCTGTGGATTGGGGTCCAGGCAAGGCTCAATTAGCAGAGTTAACCTATGATTTTGTGTAGGGACTCGTAAAGCTGCAATCCAGAAGCTCACTAGGCTGCATTGTTATCTGTATATTGAGATCCTCTTACAAGGTCACTCTGGCTATCAACAGAATTCAATTTCTAGTGATTATCAGAGTGAGGTCCTCAGCACCTAACTGTTACTACTTTCTCCACTGGCAGTTCTCAATGTGGCTTCTTCAAAGCCAGTAGGAGATCCTCTCTCTATTCTTCCAGAGGAGGCTTGAATCTTCCTTTGAAGAACTCACCTGCTATCCTAGCAGGCCCACCTAAGATAATCTTTTTGATTACTGGGGTCTTCCCTCCTTCAAAAGATGAAAATTATACAAAGTGTGGATGCCAAGGGACAAGAATTAGAGAATTCTGCCTGTCTTTCCAGAGGATTCCACAACCAGCTGAATGTATTCAAGTTACATGTGACTTACCAGGGACTGGGAACAAATGTTACAAACTCAATTTATAATCTATAATTAATTTTTATCTCATCCATCTTAATTTTGTGTGATTTATGATGAATATGATCTATTAGAAAAGAAATAGATGCAGAAAATTTACAAATAACTGTATCTATTGAAAAATGTGTGTATCTCTTTTTTCCTTCTTTTGGACACCATTGACTTAAACAGATTGCATGCCAACTCCAGCGTGACATTGTTTTTGATTTTGAAACTAAACAGATACATCTATGCCAGATATATCTATACTAAAGGTAGTTCAGATAGTTAGTTGTTTCCCTTCTTGCCTTTCAGTAGTATGTATACCCTACATTATTTCAGCAATTGGCCTTCAGTGTGAGGTTTTGTGTGAATTTGTCTGGACATTTAGTTGTATTTAATATTTATGACAGCTGCAAGTGTTAGGGACTTCCACTTCCTCTGGTGTCCTTGTGTAGACTCTCTGTTATCTTTGTGCTCTTCTAAGAACTCATTGTCAGAATCTGTGCCTTCAATGCCTTTAGCTGTAATTTGCTATTACTACACTGGAGTTTTGTTGGTGTGCTGGCAGGGTGTGGGCAAGTAAAGTGTCCTATAACACTGTGATTCTCAGTCTTAAAGTGGGCCTGTGTCCCTGGACTGTGACCTTCTAAGTGTTTCTTAGCTTCACTTTTCCACTGTAGATGACACAGGATGGGTAAAAGGGGATGGAGTAAGAAAATGCAGGTTCCCTGGGTGGTTCAGCCTCTGGTAAGGTCTTTTACTCTGGAGAGTAAGCTTTTGTCATAAAGAAGGTTCTAAGGATGTTTCACAATGTTTGCTCTTCACTTCCCTCTGCAAGAGCCACAAAGGGATCTTTCTCGACTCTTTACCATGAGAACTTTGTGAGATTCTAAGAGGTAAAACCCATAAAATTCTCCAAACCATCACCCAATTCTGTGGCTCTCAGGAATTTTACTTCTTAAAGTAGTCCACACTCAGCTGCCAGAAATTAATCAAAACTGCCATTTAAATGTTCTTCCCAATTTATAACTCCATGGCCTTCCACCTCAGGAAAAGAGATCTTGATTGTGACTCTGGATTTACCCTTCTCTTTAGATTTTGGTATAGAATTTGCCCTGTGACCTCAATTCTTTGATGGACACCCCTAGCCATGGAAATAAGATGATTTTCACTGGGCAGGTCATGGAAAGTTTCAAGAATTTGAGCTTCCAAAATTTGCTCATGAAAGGAACTTTGGGGAGAAGCAGCAATGTAATAGAAAAGGACCTAGAAGTGAAACTAAAGTGCAGGAGGAAGGAAGGACCCTGACTGCTGAGTGAGGTTTGCCTGTGGGATTGTGCATGGTCTGAGTTCCGAAAAGACTAAGAAATTGTTTTGAAATCTTTTCCCAGGAGTTAAAGATTAGATATATTTCTCCTTGGTCTGGTTTCAAAATATTCTCTGTGTTGCTACCACATCCCTGTGACAATACTGTTAGTAACCTACTCAGTACCTATGAGCTTCCTTCTTGCCAACAGAACCCTGGCTTATATGGAGAAGCAATTGGCCCAATCCATACAATGATCATAATTGGTCTAAAATTAAGCCTATCACAAAGATCCTGTTTTCTATCCTGTTCAGTTAGAAACCCCAAATGAGAAAGTTTTGTATGTGATGAAGGAGAATTTGGCTAGAAGGCATCAGGGAAAGGCTCTTATTCCCTAATAAATATAACATCAAAGGAATGTAAGTTCACAAGGAAATGATTTTTGACTCTTAAATCTTGCTTCTTCTGAAGTTGTTTACGTGTGGTTATGTCTCCTCACTTTATAAAATAGGTATAGAAATAAACATTTGTCTGTGATTTTCAGAAATAAACACAAGAAGAAAAATAATAGCATTTATCCAAAGCATCTGAGTATCTACCTAGCTTCACTGGTGGGTTGGAGAGTTTAAGTTGTTTACCTCAACAACATATAATACTAACAAATTAAACGTTTATTCATCCCTCCACTTTTCTTCCCTTCCTTCAATTCCCTTCTTCCCTTTCTCACTTCCTTCCTCTTTACTTCCTTCCCTCCCTTCCTTCCTGTAGAGACAATTGAGCCCTAATCTTTAGCACAAGACTCACTTACAGCTTGAGAGACCTAGAGAATCATGAGAACAGCATGTGAGTTGTGTGCATTCAGGAGATCAGAAAATTGGCCTCCAAGAGAGAATCTATGTGTGAGTTGTGGCAATACCAAGCCTAATGGTTATGGTAAAGATTCTCTAGATTCCAAAGGTTTCTTGGTGCTGGAGGTACAGGTTGTGCTAAAGGTCTGTAGTTTTGCAAAAACAAAGGTGGAGGCATTCTGTCTGACCTTCTCCATTTTCTACCTAATCAGTGCTAATGTTGGACAAATAGCTTTTGTCTACTTCTTTTCATTTCATGATAATAAATATGGACTCAAGTTTTACTTGGGAGGGCTCTTCACAGAGTTCCTCAGTCCCCCGACAGGGACTTTATGTCAAGCCTCTTCAGTTTTTACTATCAAAAAACCCTCATCTGGTGACCGCCATTCCCTTCACCTTCCTTCCTCCCCTCCTCACTATCTCCATTCCTGCCTTCCTTCTCTTTCTCTTTCCTTCTTCTCTTCTCTTTTACTTCCTTCTTTATCCAAATATTTACTAACATCCACTCTCCATGTGTGAGGCACTCTTTTAGCTTATAAAATTTCAACAGATACATGAACAAATCTCATGCCCTTATAAGAACAACATTAACAAATATAGACCATGATTTCAAGTGTTGAGCAGTGCTACATGATGTTTCTTATAACAGCGTTAGAAGCTAGAGCTTAGAGAGTAACAGAGTTGAAAAGCAATTTTAAATAATGGGTCAATGAAGTCATCACCTGAGAATGTGTCACTTGAGTTAAGTCATGGATTAGGTATGAGAGAAAGCAATTCAAATACCTAGGGAAGGTAGATTCCAGAAAGAGAGGAAAGAAAATGTAAAGAGAGGTGTTAACTCAGTTGGTATAGTTTTCAAAGTGGAGCATAAAGGCTAAAAGAATCAGGAAAAATGTGAGTCAAGGAGTAGAGAGAATTATAGGAAATAAAGTAACAGAGGGGTCCTCAAAGTTTGTAGAGGATTGGAGCCTATTGTAAGGACTTCAGATTTTATTCTATGTGCCATAAAAAAACTACTTGGGGATTTTGAGCAGGGGAAAGGCATGACCTAATTTATTGTTTTCAAATCTTATGCTAAAGGATGAGTGGTAAATGCATGTCATGGTCAGGTGAGAGATGGCTAAAATAGAAGCAGGGAAAAAATTGTAAAAAATTATTACTCGAATCTAACAAAATATTAGAGTGTGTTGGACTTGAGTGTGGTTATGGAGGCTGTGAGAATTGGTTATGGATTTAGGGTATTTTAAAAAGTCATAGCTATCTTATATCTATGCATTGTGTAGAATAATTGAAAGAGAGAAGTAAGGATAACTTTTAAGTTATGACCTAATAACCTTATGAATAATTATGTCATTTACTTAAAGGAAACCAGAGTGGCATGAAGAGTAGGAAAAAAGTTCTGTTTTGGACATGCTAGTTTGTAATGTCTATTAGACATTAAAATGAGATGTATAGGCTATATAATATGCAGCTTAGGGAGAGGAATAAGCTAGATATGTACACACACAAAACACACATGCACACACTATTATTTATCTGTGATAAAGTAGAGCCATGGGCTTGTTTAGATCACCTAGATATATAGTGTAAAAGGAGATGAGAGAGAGCAGAGGACTGATTCTGAAGGTATTTCCACATTAAGTATCTGGAGCCATGAGTGCATGGCAGTGAGTTGTGAGGTAAACCAGGATATGGAAGAGTCTGGAAGCCAAGTGGAGACTATGTTTCAAGAAGGAACAGTGATAAATCACAATAAACCTACTGATGAGTAAGATGAGGACTAATAATTGTTCTTCTGTTTTAGCATGAAGGGGTCATTGAAGACCTTGTCAGTGGAAATTTTATTAGATTGGTGAGGATGGAAGATGCTTTGGAGTAGTTTAAAAGGTTAATTGCGGGTGAGATAGTAGAGCCAATAAGTATAAATAAAAGCTTGAGTCATTCTGCTATAAAGTGGGTCAGAATGCATGCAATAGTCTTAGAAGAGAAAGGTTTCAAGATAAGTTTTTTTTTTTCAAGTGGGAGATATTCTAGAATGATTGTGTGGTGATGTGAATGACTCAGTGGAGGAGAAAGGACTGAAAAGATCAGTGCCATAGAAAGGTTGTGAGAAGGTGAAAAGGATAGGGCTCATTCTACAAGGGGGAAGGTTATTCAGCAAGAGCAGGAAGAGGAAAGGAACAGAGGAAGAAAAGAAGAGCATCTGGGTATTCATGCCAATATTTTAGTTGATAGAATGACAGAAAGATGAAGAAATTCTCTTTTTATTGTTGAGAAAAGTGATAAAAATCCTGAAAAAATATCTCAGGAAAATAAGAAGCAGTTATGAACCAAAATTGGAGCACACTAGAGGTTTGGATATTCAAGAAGAGAGGAGAACATGTGAAATGAAATGATCTTTTGGAAGGTGGAAGCCTTCCAAATTAATAAGGATTTTCAGTAGATTTGCTGGGTAGTGTTTAGGGACCAGTGAGCCTTGCTCTGACTTAGAAGGGAGCCAAGTTGGCAGGCTCAGTCAGCTGCTCATGTGCAGGTGGGAAGTAAGGGAGAACAATGGGATAACTGGATAACAGGATTAGAGGTTGTCCAGGCAAGTACAGTGGAGGGCTGCTAGGGAATTTGTGATAAAGAATAGAATTGTGGTGGAAACCTATATCCTTTTCTTCGGTGTAAGCTAAACCTCACCTCCGAGGGCCTTTGCCCCTAGGTTGGATTCTTGGGCTGTGAGCAGATGTGACATGTTTCTGGGCCAATGCAGTTGATAGTTGTGTACCTTTTCCACACCTTTTCTGTCCATTGGCAGGTATGAGCTTTTAGGGTTTGTATGTTACAACAGCTACTATGTCTTACCCTAACTAATGTAGGAGTTAAAGTTGTATCCAATGGGCTTATAGTATGCACCACCGATAGGGTGAGCTACTTGTCCCAGGTTTCCCAGGACCTCATAGTTTTTGGCACAGAAAGTCCTGCTTCCTGGGAAACTCTTCAATCCCTTAGATCTACTGAAATGGTTGGTCACCCTAACCCTAACCCCTGACTCTAAGCTTGGCAGAAGAGAAGAAAGACCATGAAAGTGTTGGTTAATAATTTAAAATTTGTGTAATAAAATAATTGCAGATCCCACAAGGAAGTCAGAATTGTTGAAATGGGAGTTCAACATCTAAGCTTAGAGACAAGTTAATTTAAAGCAAAGGAGGTAGTGTGAAGCAAAAAGTAGGGGAAGACAGTGATCAAGAAGAAAAGACACATAAGGAGGAATCAACAGAAAAATTCTAGCAATGTGAAACACCAAAATAGAGCAACCCCTGCAAGGGATCATGAGGTTGCTACTGCAGGGGATTCCACTTATAGAGAATTAATGGAAATGACAGAAAAAGAATTTAAAATATGGATGGCAAAAACAATAAAGGGAATTGGTGAAAAGTGGAAAAACAGAACCAAAAAATGGATGAACAATATGAAGAATATAGAAAGAATATGGAAATGAAATAATGGACCATAACCCTGTCTGTCTCAAAACTTTTTTAGAGACCCAAATAATCAATGCACCTTATATTTTCATTTGATGACATTTAAAATCAGCATTATATAAAAAAAATCAACCAGTTACTATGTTTATGATAGATCTAACATCACAAAAATTATATAGTTTTTGAATATTCCTTTCTCACATCACCCTGGGCAAAATATTTTAAAATCGTGATTGGTGCTTATTCTTTGCCCTTCATGAATACTCTTCACAAGAGAAATGAAGATGTTCATGGGTTGTGCATGGCACCCAGCGGCTATAATGAGACCCATAGTGCTGCAGTTCAGAAATTACTGCATAACTTCTGCATGGACTGAGATGCTTTTCACTTAATTTTGAGCAAAGTAGCCCAAATCTGGATACATCACCAACAAGGTTTGCAACCTTGTAGAACCTTGCATTTGAGCCTGTTTACTTAGCAGAAAATAAGAATATTTCTTTCTTTCTTTCTCTCTCTCTCTCTCTCTCTCTTTCTTTCTTTCTTTCTTTCTTTCTTTCTTTCTTTCTTTCTTTCTTTCTTTCTTTCTTTCTTTCTTTTTCTTTCTTTCTCTCTCTCTCTCTCTCTCTCTCTCTCTCTCTCTCTCTCTCTTTCTCTCTCTCTCTCTCTTTCTTTCTTTCTCTCTCTCTCTCTTTCTCTCTTTCTTTCTTTCTTTCTTTCTTTCTTTCTTTCTTTCTTTCTTTCTTTCTTTCTTTCTTTCTTTCTTTCATCAATTAAGGAAAAGACAGTTTGTAATTGAAAACCATATTTCTTAAAGGAAGTCTAAGACTTGGATATATGTACTGGTTTATTTTCCCAAGGGTCACAATAGCAAGAACATTTTTTTTTTTTTTTTTTAGTGTGGTGATGGTGGTGGGATTTGACTGGGAGCATAGATTTAAAAATAATGAAAAGAAATAATAACATCTTTAACAACACACTAATGCTCAATTTCCATTTCAATGCATTTTATGATTTAAATAAATACTGTAATTATTTTGTATTGAAAGTCATATTTTGTCTTATGATTTGAAGTTTTGAATGTGTTTATTTCTAATCTGTCACCAGTTTCTACTTTTTCTCCTAATTATTCTATGCATTTCTTTAGTGAGTACTTGCATCTTACATTTAGAGTTTATGAATCTTTGAGAAAAAATAAAATTTAATAAATAAGAGATTTATCTTAAACAAAGGAATACTCACCAAAAAACTGACTTGATGTTATCTAGTTCAATAATCCAAGTTCAGAGCACCTTATGATGCTAACAAGATGATTCTTTCAGCAAATTCCTTGTTAATATCCTTTGATGATAAGTTCAATGAAGCCTCATGCATGTGCGAAATGAAAAGCCTTTGAAACTAAAGAGCTAAGCCTAATAGATTGTTGGCCTCCCTCATGTAGCTTCTCAGAGTGTGAAGGGGGCATCTGATCATTAACGGAAACAATGATGGTTTGGGAGAACCCAAGCCAGAGGAAACAGGCTGAACTCCAGCAAGCTGCACTTGAGTGTCTATGTGTGTGTGTGCGGATTCTTGCACCTGTATGCTAAAGCCAGATGCAGTCTTTTGTTAACAGACTTTTTTAACCACAAAGAAGCCACTTTTAAGTTGCAATAGCTCTGTGTCCCAATTCTTGAACACTTTTGGAATATTAGATTATTTTTGGCTTTAAAGTTACCTCCTGCAAATTGCATAAATAATTAGTTAGGGGGCCTTAAAGGCTGCTGGATATAGAAAGTGAGCACAGAATTCAAGGCCCTTTTTGTTCTTTTTTGATTGTTCTCCTAAGGAGAAAAATCATAGTCACACTGAGTAAACCAGATTATCCAGAAATACCACTGTAAATACAAAAGTATCATCCACAAATTAATCTTAACATTTACTCACTTTTCAACTTTTTGAGTCAGGATTAATCATCTTGTAGTTCAGACCTAACCTACTTTAAATTTAGTTCAGTTTCTTAAAGAAAGAAAAAGAAGAAGGAAATGATGAAAGAGAATAAGAAATCCATTTTCTTATTTGAGAACAAAAGTGATTATTGCCAGTTTTCATGGTTATTTTCTTCCTGACCACTCAGCTAGTATCACTTAAACGTTTGTTCCAGCATAAACAGGTTTTCCTTAGTCAACCATGCACCAGATAAATGCTTTTTCTTAATGTAAATATATGACCAATTGTTTCCATTGTTCAGAGGCCTCCTCTATTAAACATTCTCTGCTGGATTTGTTTATTCCACTTTAATAAACATAGCACTAGGAATCACTAGAAATAAAAAATATAAATTAGATCCAAGTTGTAACTCCTTATCAAGGAGGTGGAGTGTGGCCAAGAAGCTGTGTAGCAAGTTTTGGGGACCACAGTAGTGTAGGAGTTGTTTTTGTCTCTCTTCCTCAGAAACCTGCTAAAAAGAAGGCTATATTTTACTCTTGGAGAATTGGGTTGGGTCATCTTGTAGGAATCAAGACCTATTTTCCACCTTAATCCTATATTTAGCTTTCTTTTAGTCCCTATTTTATCCTTACAAGGCTTCTTCCTTCAAAGCAAACTGAGGATGCAAAAATATTTTATGAATTTTAAAAATTATTTTTGGGTCATTTTATTGTTCTTGGTCTTCAGGGAGTCTTTGAATAATATAACTTATTGTGCTAATAATGGTGGACATCTCAACCTTCTTACTTTACCCAATCACCTACTCAGTTTTACGAAGCATGAACTGTAATTTTCAAGGACTGAATTATATTCAGTTCTATAAACTAATTTATAGAAAAGGCAAGAACTATACTGTTGGAATAAAAAAGACCAAGGAACTGAAATATCAAGACATTGATATTTAAGACATCTTTCTTGTCACATCTCACTTAGACTCTTTATTTCTTCCTTGTAACATAAACATATTGTGTTATATACTCTGTCAGTTCTCACTCAGTTTTAACCTTTTGTTGATATATTCTAAATAATACAACAACAATAAAAGCAATGCCATTTAAGATATGCTTAGTTTTGTGGACTTTTAAAGAACTAGTATAATTACCCCTGGAATATTTTAAATCCCTGAAGACATTGTCTCAAAGTATTATTATTATTTTTCTAATTCACTAGGACCAGGGAGTAAGAAATGCTTGTAGTATTCTCAGAACTGCCTGATTATAAAGTCACAGAATGATAGTCAAAGATGTTTGTTGGATATTTAGTTTGTCCTTACTTGCCCCTCTATTTCTGGCTTCTAACTGGTCCAAAGAAGTCAAAAGGGAATAAAACAATCTGCTTTGTCAAAGTAGCTTCACTACTCTGAATATTCAAGGTTCTTCAGTAAAGCTTGTGGCTGACAACCAAGCCCACCACTAGGTTTTCTATTTTTTCTCTCTAAATATAAACTTCATAATAAGACTTGAGAATATGCAGATCTATAATGTTGAGTCTTTGTGATACCCAGCTGAGTGGAGGAGCTACGTCATGGCTCACGCCCACAGTCTTTGTTAGAATAAAGTATAAAAATAAGGTTAGCCTCAATGCCTAGCCTTAGAATTTAGAAGATCTGGGCTTGAGTATCTGCTCCACCATTTAAAAATTAAGTATGATTATGTGTATACACTGTTCAGTTAAGTAACAGGCATATGGTGAGTTCTCAGTATATAACTGTTTTTAGCGTTATTTAGGCAAGGTATGTCAAGGCCCAGGATCTCAATAATCTCCCCTAAAAATGAGGTGATTCAATATTCACTCAGGTCCTTCCTAAATTTTAAACAACTATAACAGATTTTCCAAATGAATTAGGCCTCAGATAATTAAAAAATCCCTGTAATGTACTAATAAAATCAACAGTCATTCTTTAGAATATAAGTTTTTGATGAGTAATAAGCAATAAAACATGTTCAACCAGGTTGAAAAAATAAATCATGGAACCTGTGATGATCATACATATGGTGTTTACAATAATTCCTTATGTCACACAGCAGAGGCTTTCAAGAAATTTCTTTTTATTCTCTGGGAAAAAATATAATTTATTAAAATATAATGTCAATTATAATTATATATGTGCATTTAGGTTCTTGTGTTCTTAAAAATATATCTTAGGAGAAAAATTTGCTAGCATTAACTTTTTTTGTGAAACATCTATTAACTTCATGATCCATGGAAACTAGTAGGCAAATTACAAGCTAGTTCAACTAGAAGGGTGTTTTTCAAACTTTTTGAAAAAGATTCACAGCAAGAAATTAATTTTACCTTGCAACCTAGTGCACACACATGTACAGATGCATATAATTTAATTAAGGTATTTCATAGAGTAACACCCTCTTCTAAAATAATAACCAAGAAGTCTCTATTCTATTCTATTCTATTCTATTCTATTCTATTCTATTCTATTCTATTCTATCCTATCCTATTCTATCTTACCTAAGGTAATGGTGATCAAAGCCCACTAGAGTAATTTTTAAGCCTACTAATGGGCAATTCTCTCAGTTTAAAAAAGACCTAAGGATTAAGCTAGGAAATGCATGGGGCTGTGGTGCTCCTTTTCCAGGTGGGGGTACTTCTTATATTACACTTCAAATGTATTTGAAATGGAACCTTCTCTAACCTTCAAAAGCCTATGAGGGGGTCATTATCTAGGAAGGGTCATGTTGCCTGACTTGAGGAGAAGCAGCTGCTGACTTCTGGTCTTAGGAGAGGAAGGAATCTAAGGGAACTCACAGCTCCCTTGGAACAAGGTGCAGAGAAAGTATACAGCAGGTTTAGAGGCTATGCCTATAGGCCCAGGGCCAAGGAGAACTTCTAGGGGGCCATCTCCTCCCAAAATGCTCACAGGCCTTACCATAGTCTTACTTTCCTACCACCAACCTTATCCTGTCCACTCCTCTTTTGTCAACCAGCCTGCAGCTTTCTTTTGCCCAATTTTTTCCATGTGCTCATGCCTCATCTTGAAGATCTTTTTCTCTGTGTTCCTTTATCTAATCCCAAAAGCCTGATTTCAATTTATAATATCTTCCCTGAAACTTTTCTTATCAAACCCCAATACCAACTTCAACCCCATTCCCTAAACTGAAATAAATGCTCAATCTCAACACTCAAATGACATCCTTTCTTACTTTCCCCATTGTAACACAGGTTGCAATCTATTCAAAATTTAAAATTATGTTTATTTTCTACTAAACTGTACCCTCATTTAGGCCAGGGATCTTTCTAATTTCTGTTGCTAGTATAGGCCTTGACCTATTATCACATCCAAAATATTTGTTGAATAAGTAAAACCATGAATAAAACACATACTTATTTTGTAAATTGCTCACTGTGGGCCAATACTTTGAAGTATGAACCACATATTTTCCTGTACATTATTTCATTAAGTCATTACTAAAAGCTGTGTGGTGGGAAGGGAATATGTGATTATGTGCTACTGATCAATGAAGAAACTGAAGTTCAGAAAGGTGAGGAGGCTGTACTGAGGTTGCACAGCTGTCTGGTGGGATGAGTATCAAAACTTTGGAGTATAAGCACAACCCAATTCACACACACGGGGTCTCCTGGTGCAGCCCCATCCTCATGTATGACCTTTGCAGTCTCCAACATGAGTCTAACTGGTTTGTTCTAGTCGCGTGTTTCTTTTAGACTTGTGAGCAGAATACTGAATATAGACACACAAACTTGGGTTCAAGATTAGAGCCGTTTTATTGATGATGAAAACTGTACCATCTGAGAAATCTAGAAGACATTAAACAAAGCTAAGGGATTTCAGAAATAGAATTTCTCCTTTAAGTTTGGTTAGCCCTGACATCTGATAGCATAGAATTTAGAGCAAGATTTACCTGCAAACATTAAGATGAAGTGTGCTGTGTTGACACACGTCCTGCATCAGAAAAGTTCAGATACATAAAGAGATGCTTTTGTATAATTCACATTATTTACTAGAGTGATTTTACTGGCTCTCTGAACACCACCATGCTCACCACTATAAATATGCATTCAGCCCCTTTCCAAACCGCTAGTCATTTGCCCAGCGGGCCATAAAAGCAATGTATCATGTAACCATGTATTGGGATGAAATTTCAAAAGCTCTCCATTTAGGCAGCAAGCCTTAGTGGGTTTGGGGAGCTGTAACATTATCCATTTAATTATACATTTGGACACACTGAAAAAAAAAACCTGTATTATTTATACAATTGCCTGTGATATTCTCTCCAAGCTGTTAGACCTGAGTCAGAAGCCATTAGAATGCTAATCAAGAGAAGGAAATGAAATATATTTCCTTGGTGCAACTGCAGCAAGTTTTCCAGACACTTTTATTTCAGCCACATGTTTTGTTTCCCCCCAGCTCTTCCATCTGAAGTAGGCCTTCCACAGCCCTTTTGGGGGTACTAGACTGCTAATTTGGGAACAGAGTACGAGCTGCCAATATTGGCTCTATTTCTCAAAGACAATGCCTTGTAATTGGCACAATATCTCATGTTTGAGGGGAGACAAATCATTGGAATGGAAAAGCTATCTTATATTCAAAGGAAAAAGTTGTTCAAGGAGATGGTCCTCCCAGGGATAGACATCGAATTAAATATTATCATGTAGGTTAACTACCTGAGAGACACAGAGAACATTTCACCTATTTTAGAGCATGATAGAGGAGAGGCAAGCATGTGGAAGAAGTCTCAAGCACCTGTGTTCTTTTCACTGGTGTATTTGAGCAACTACATGTATCCACGCACTCTGTGGGAGCTGGCTACACAGAATTGAATAAAATAGTTCCTGTCTTACAGGAGTATCACCTTTAGAGGAGAAGCAGACAACTAAGGAAAAATAAAAGAAAAAGGAAAAAATCATGCAGATTAATAAATGCTCTGACAGAAAGAAGTAAGACACAAGTGGTATTCTCCAAGCCTGAGATCTTTTGATGGGGCCCTGCTGCCCCAGGAAGTGTTCAGGACCTCACAGATTAGCTTCTGTTCTCTCTTGCCTGCCCCTGTGAATCATTATCTAGAATTTACACCTCACATTTGGGGTATTGTTAGTTGTCCTGCATTGGACTTTAGCTTTTCCCTCTGCTTCTTTCACTCTGAGTATTTATCTTTCTTTGCTCTTTCCACACCTCACCTGAAGTACATTCTGCACACCAAGCTTACAAGGACTTCATGCTACCAGAAACATATGTAATCTAACATCAAGTGTAGCCAGAGAACTCAGACAATGTCCAGATCTAGTATTTGCTTGATCTCTTCTAAGCCTGAGGTCTCCAACCTCAGGCTTTATCAATCTATGGCCTGTTAGGAACCAGGGCACACAGCAAGAGGTGAGTGGCAGACAAATGCCTGGGCTTCATTTGTATTTACAGCCACTCCCATCGCTCACATGCTGCCTGTGCTCCACCTCCTGCCCATCAGGTGCATTCGATCCTCTTGGGAGTGTGAACCCTACTGTAAACTGCACATGTGAGGGATCTAGATTGATGGCTCCTTATGCGAATCTAATTCTTGATGTCTGAGGTGGAGATGAGGTAATGGGGAGCGGCTGAAAATATAGATTATCATTAGCTAAGAGATTTGACTGCCCAGAGACCATAATAAATCAATTACTTACAGACTCATATTAAAATTACCTCCCATCTCTGATCCATGGAAAAATTGTATTCCATGAAACAAGTCCCTTGTGACAAATAGGTTGGAGACCACTGTACTAAGAAATGATAGGCTTGAATGACTTTGGACATGCATTTGCATAATTGATAGACCATTCCATTGTTTTTAATTTTGTTGCTATTCTTTGTTTTACAACATTACATAATACAGCTGATATTTCCTATATTCTCTTGATTAGAAACAATTCCACAGACTTTTAGGTAACTTGCTTCATCAACACACAATGTCCTGTGTAATACAGACCTAGAACACGGATGTAATAATATCAGAAAACCCTTCTTCCCTCTTATACTGCTGCTTAGATTGACAAGGTGCTGATAGACACAGCAATAGCACTCCCGGAAAAATGTACTGACCTTAAAAGAATGGCAAATGCTGACATTATGTGTTAGGAAATTAATAGGATTTTGGTAGAACATGCTGTATGTTTTATCCATTTTAATATTAATGAAGGGTTTTTTTTTTGTTTCACATTAAATATAGACTTTGAGGAAATCTGGGTAGATTATAGATCTGTCCTTCTTGGAACTTTCTTTAACTAAAGTGACTTCTTGCCAACATTCAAATTTATGTAATTTAGGGCACTGAAAAACCCATAATGTATTATTAAATGGATCCAACATTTCTATAATCAAATAGATCCAACTCTTCCCTATCTGTATGATATGAGAATAATTTAAGAACTACTCTCAGACTCAGTTCTGTCCTCTGTAGCCAAGGAATAGTAACAACTACTTTGCAAATTCCATTTGAATGAGATGACTTTAGTAAAGTGTCTTGTATTAATATATAGCAGGTATTAAATATATGTCACTGTTATAATTATCTTTTACTCATCAAATAGATTGCTGGGTTCACAAAAGTCTATTGGTAACTAACTATGAGAGATAATTTTACTATCCAGTATCTTTCTCTTAATTCTGCTCCAACGGAAGGAAGGAAGAAAAGAAACAAGGAGGAAAGGAATAAAGAAGGGAGGGAAAAAGAAAGGCAAAGGAGGAAGGGGTCAGAAAATCACAGAACAGAGAGTATTTCAAAGTGTGTTCAAGGTCACATGTTTCTGCACAGAAATCTGTTCTGCTTATCCTTCTTTGGGGCTCACAGACCAGGCTGGTTGTGCTGCAGATTTCAGAACCCCAGTGTTTATTTGAGTAACCCTCACTTCAGTAGGCAGCTGCTCCAGTCTAAGAATTTTATGGCAGGAAACATAAAGTGCCTTTGGATCTGGGTGCTTTAGAGTCTTGGGTAGAATTATTTCTTCTTTGAAAAAAAAAAAAAAGAGAGAGAGAGTGACAATCAGCTAAGGACTATTAAGCTTCATAGCCTTGATCTTATCATATTGCATCTACTCTTACCAGTTCTTAATCACTACAATGTAATAACACTTTTAAAATTTATTGAGACAATTAGAAGCAAACAGTTCTTTTGACCCTCAGCTCTTTCAAAGGCACACAGTGCTGCAAAAGAAAGTGGAGCCCTGAGACTGAAGTGCTTTTCAAGGTGTTTGCAGTTTCATGTCCTTTTCAGATTTGGATGTGCCATGAAAAAAAGAGAGCTTCATTGTAGGAGTAAGAAACTAGAATTCTGGTCTTAGCTTTCCTGTTCATTTGTGGGGGGACCCTGAGGCTGCAGGTAGACCCCCTGAGCCTTACTGTGGTCATAGGTGAAATGGAAAGTCTGAGGTCCCTCCTATCTCTAAAATCCTTTGTTTAGAAAGGAAGGAAATAACTCTATTGGGTTATTGAAAAAATATGTTTTCCAAGAGGTCCCTGCCTCTTTTGTTGGCCACATTCTTTGCAAGATGCTGCTGTGTCTAGAGCATCAGCTGGATGATCAGTGGAATGTGTGACTTCTCTCCTTGGCATCAAGCCACAGCTGCCAGACACCAAGGCTGAGCATCTATTTGAAAAGTGGTCCATAGGTCAGAAGGTCCTAGACCAGCATGACCTGGACCTAATGGGGAGACCAAGGCAATGAGTGTCCTTGTTAAAGAGTACATGATTAGGAAAATGATAGGTGGAAATGACTCACTTGGAGGCTGAATCCAGAGGCCATGAAGTCAATTCAGCATTGGGACAAACTGTGTGGCCTCTATTTAGCTAAAGTTATGACAGAGCTGGCTTGTTGGGAAGGCTAGGAAAGCAGATAGGCAGAGGTTAATAGAGATGTCATAATTGAACAAAGAATCAAGATTCTGAATGATTTCCTAGAATTCATTCTTCTACACAATTCCACAATGGGGCTTATCTGTTCTTAGAGCTTTAGTGTTTTCCCAGCAGCAATGTAGCACAGTGGTTGAGGGAAAGGTCCCTAGAGTTACCCCGACTTGGGTTTGAATTTCAGCTCCGCCTTCCCATTAGCTGATATTTAGCAAGTCAGTAAACTCAGGAATAAAATCTGTCTCAGTCCATTGGCATGAGGATCAGAGGTGATGTATGCTAAGTGCAAGCATTCAGAATGTGGTGGTTAAAGCCAGAGCTTGTACTGTAACCCATATCTCTATTTCAAACCCAACCCACACAACTGAATACCAGCTGTCCCTTGGTGGGCACTGCATGGATTGTGTTGGGAAAGATTTTCCTTTTTAACTGGTTGCACTGGGTGAAGGGTAGACACAGCTACTCCTTAGAAAAGGCTTAGCTTATTGAGTTTGGGATGTCAAAGACACTGGGTGCATAGTAGTTTGGGGAGAGGGAGACTCTGGCTGAGTCTAGACACAGGTAGATGAAAAGACATTACCAACAGCTTGGGTCTTTGCAATAAGTCTTTACTGAGTGTACTATCTGCATTGTTCTCATCATTAAAGGCTTTAGAGATGACTCTCACAGAGTCCTTCCTATTTAGTAATCAGTTTATGCAAATAAAGGGGCTAAAGGCCAACTTTATGATTCTGAATGGATTTTCCAACTCTGTAAGCCTCTGTTTCCTCATATAGGAAATGACAATGATAATACTACCTGCCTTATTGGCACTTAAGTTATAAAATACATGCAGCTCACAGTAATGTCATCCTTTATTATTATAAAAGAGAGGGATTATTCACGTAGTGATAGCTGTGTATGATGAGGGATGACTATCCACCTTCAAGAGCCACAGGTGGGAGATGGCTAGAAAGGCTTGGGGCCAAATGCCTTGTGTGAAGGCATCCCAGGAGGAGGTAGCGGCACGTGCAAAGGTTTGGATGGACTGTATAGCATGGCACATGGAGGAATCTCCAAGTATTTTAAATGTTGGATCTCAGTATATGTGTGGAGTGCATGAAGAAAAGATAGCAATGATAGGGCAGGATCAGCTCTAAGCCTTTGGTTATCAGATCTTTCAAGTCACACCTGTTATTGGGAAATATCAGGAGGCATTTTTATGACTGAACTACTTGGGCTTCCCCTGTTGAACTTGCTGTTTAACATTTTATGGGTCACTAGAACCCTCAGTATGCTCAATGGTAACATTGAGCTAATTTATGTGTTTGTTAACCAAAACTGCAAGTTAAGAGCTTATGCTGATTGTCATTGCTATGCAAGTATGAACATTCTTAATTCAATATTGCCTCAGGACACCAAATACACTAAAAACAAAACCTGCATCTCATCACTTAGATATTTTGATCAATATAATAGATGTAGATATTTGAGATGACAGCAATAATCATACTATAACTATGTTTTTAGTATTTCCCTTGTGCTGCTCAAATTAATACTTTGCATATACGGTCCCACTTAATCACCACATCAACTCATTGATATAAATATTACTATTATTCTTATTTTAGGGATGAGATCATTGTACCTTAGAGTGGTTAAGAAAACTGCCTATAGTCACAAAATTCACAAATAATGCAGTTAGGATGTGAATCTGGGTCAATCTGAGTCTTTTGGTTTGAAAATGCTAAGGAAGCAACAAAACAGGGGAATTTGGATATTTTGAAAAACTACACATAAAATAATCTATGAAAATAGATAGAAAAAAATAATGTTGGAGTGGCATGTCCAATCAAATAATCAGGTATTTGTAAATGGCTGATTTTCATAATTATTAGCTTGATTAACTTTTACCATGTATATTTTCCTCTATTTTGGAATAGAACCATAGAAATAAGGAAAGAGAGGGAGTCCATTAGACTTAGAACAACCATTCAAGATACATTCATTCCTCTGTTGCCTGGGGGAATACTGAGACTTGGAAAGAATGAGAACTTCCCAAGGTCATACCGGTGGCCAGTGACTGAACTCATGTCTGAAGAATGGGAACTTGCCAAGGTCATACTGGTGGCCAGTGACTGGACTTGATCTCCACCCTGACTCTAAGACTCTGCACCACAGTGTGGCTCCTTAAACATTGTCCTTCCCACAAATGGTCCCATTCTCACGGCCAAACACCTCCGTTTCTCAAATTCCCCAATTCTCATTTGAAAGTAATACTGTCTCTGTTATACTGAAAGCTGATACTACCATTTCCCAAATGGGAGAATTAAATTCATTACTAATGGTTAAAACTCAATTCAGGTATGTTCACAGCTACCAACCCGGATGCTGAAGTGAGACACCTATAATCATCTCTTTATTGTTTGCTCATTTTACAGGGCACTATCCTCTCTCCTTCCCCTCCCCACTGCCATCAGGAATTCACATTATGGAGGCTCCTCTGTGGCAGCACAGGCAAGCATCTCAATTTCCAAACATCTGGCTGGTTTCAATCAGTGAGGCTCTGAACACACCGCTCCTGGGGCTGCAGTGGTAGTTGTGAGGATGGCTGAATCCAGGCTGGTGAGCCCTTGGTAAGCAAAGAGATGGCCTCTGAATTCCTTTGTTTATGAAAAGCTAGCTATATATAATCAAGGCTGGTGTGAACAGAGTGAAAAATGAAAATAAAGCCTAAGTCAGCTAACAGGGTCAGCACTGAGCTTAAGCAAAAGAGGAAAAATTCTGCTGCTTCTCTCAAAATCAAAATTCTGCCTAATGACAGCAGGAGAGCAGAATCCAAAGAGATTTGCAGAGCAATCTGGACAATAAAGCAGGGGAAAGATGTCTGTTCTTAAAGAGTGGATAATAATAAGAACTTTTATTTGAGTAGTTCTTTACAGTTAAAAGAAATGTTATCATACATATAGGAGATGGTAATGAACAGGGACCTTGTAGTTTGAAGAGGTCAATATATTGTGGTGTTTCAAATCCAGCTCTTCTCAATTATAAGCTGAATGAACTTGAGAAGGTCATTTAACCTTCTGACATCTCATTTTCCTGGGGATGATAGATACTACTAATACCTTCCTATTAAGATTTTTGTGCAGATTAAATAAGATAATACACATAACATGCTGAGAGCATGCCTGCTAAATAGTAAATACTAAGTAAATGTTTGCTATTATTATTTACTTTTTTGTGATACAAAAGTCCTCATAAAGAGGTAGAACAGGTAATATCTGCATTGGTAAAGTGGAAAATGGAAGCCCCAAATGGCTCAGAAGCTTATCTGAGATCATACTAGTAATACACTGTAGAGTTATTGTTGAATCCTGGCTTTAGGACTTCTTTCCAATCATTAAGTGATTCATTTATTTTTTATTTTCTTCATTTAATGTGAATTGAGCCCCTGCTATATGCTAGCCCCACTGTTTGGGACACAGGGATTCATCCTGACATGGATGTATTCTAGGAGATGATAGAAGGGAATGATTACTCCGAAACACCCAGCAAAGACATTGGCTTGGGAGAAGCTGGAAGTGAGTTGGGAATGTGGGTGGGGAACACTATTAATCAACATTGGGCTTTTCTAGAAGTTATTAAGCCAGGGCTTCTCAAACATTCTCAGAGTGGAAGTCCTTTCAGGTCTTGCTACTTTTTTTGGAAACATCATACATGTAATTCTGACCTCTTCAATTAACAGAAGGGACACTATCAAGTTCATATCATACATGGGGAGATTAGCGGTTAAAATTTTAGGTTCAGGAGTTGAAGTCTGTGCATTCAAAACCCATCCTGTCTGTCCCTGGCTGTGTAGATTTGAGTAGATTAATTAACTTCTTTTATTCTCTGTTTGCACTTCTACTAAATGAGGATAACCATTGGATATCCCACTGAGGGTTAAATATAATAATGCAGAACTTCCTGATTGCATTTAAGCATTGAATCTTTTATTTATTTATTTATTTATTTATTTATTTATTTATTTTGTTCTGGAAATACCTTTTAACACTTTGCAGGCAGACTGAAAAATTGCAACAAGGAAAATGACCCTGCTCTTATAAATTTGTAGGGGAGAAGGTTTAATTCTTGCCTGTGACTGTGCCTGAGGAAGGGAAGTAGGCAGCAACCCACTGGAGCTGCAGCTTCACCCTGCCCGGTCATGGGTAAAAGTCAGGTGGTGTTTGTAAGTATTGGGGCTCTGTTATGGTATGAGAGGAAACCATTTATCTGATGAATTTTTTTCGCAAGTGTTTATTTAATGCTTACCATTGTGGTAAATGCTTTTCTAGGCACTGCAGAAACAAATGATTAAGATGAACAAGGCCCAGCCTCTAATAGAACTGAGTTATGTTTAGTAAGAACTTACATTTACAGATAATAAATAAGTAAACAAGTCTGAAAATGTATAATGGTAATATATACTGTGAAGGCTGGATAATAATGCTGATATTACCACTCCTCTGGTTATTATAATAGTGATAATTATTTCCAGCAAGAGAGAGCGCTATGTAACAGGCAGAATTGTGATCTATATTCATTTACTTCTCATAAGTCTTTTTCACAGAGTACCTATAAACATATCCATACCATATTTCTAAATTTTTTAAAAAAAATTACAAATCAAGCTAATAAACCTAAATTAAACCTATCCTCCTACTTTGATGAATATAGCATCATAGAAATCTGGAAGTTTAGGTTTGAATTTAGAATTCCTGAACTCTGTGTTTGTATTCTAGGAGTTTGGCGGTGCTGGGAGAACTAGCCCCTGAGAACCACCCTGTTCTCTTTCTCTGTCCTGTGCCATAGAGGCTTCTCAGGAAAAGAATGGCCCCACGCTTTCTGCCATAAACAGCTGCTCCTTGGGTCCTGGGGAGCATGGCTCACCAGGAATTTCAGGGTTTTGGGTACCCAACAAAGAAACATAAAGTACAGATATAATAACCAAATTATCCTCAAAGTCAATTCTATCTCTGACATGACATATTTTAGTTTCGAGTGTGGGAATTTAAATGGTCTAAAACCTGGAAAAAATTGATATTATGCTCTGCACATACAAGATGTTTTGTCTAGAAAGAAGTGTGTCTCATGGGAAATTCTAAATAATGGCTCAAGAAAACACAGACTTGGGAAATATTATATAGACATACCTTTAGGATAGTATTATTAATAGATCACATAAGGCTTAAGAATCCAAACAATGTCAAATCTCAGAGCAGGTAAGAATAACCAAATTCAGAATTATGGGCAAAACATTTCCCTTTTTTGGATTTCAGTTTCCCATACAAAAACCCTACGTTTTAGATTCTAGGTTCCTTTTCCAGCACAATTCTTCTATGATTTTATGATGTAAACTTCAGGAGATTTTTCTGTCTAATAGAAAGTCAGGGTACTTATTAAGAGGAAAGTTCTAAACAATGGGATGTTTACCAAGAAATATAGTTACCTCTTATGTTCCAGTCCTTTATAGTTTATGTAACAGGTTTTTGAATGTATTATCTAATTGAATTTCCATCCCCAGTGTGTGAGGCTGGTATTCTTTTTTACATTTGCTTTGGAGAAATGAAGCTGAGGGGAAGAGAATACCCACAATCTCTTAACCCCTAAATGATAGATCCAGATCTCAAATTCATATTACAGCCTTGGACTTTAATGTGAGCGTGCAGGTTTTTCATTGCATTTGGGAAAGATGGTCTTGCAGGTGTGAAATTCATTCTTTCTGAAAAAGGAGGGAGGGGGGATAAAAACCAGCAAGTGTAAGTGTGTCTCCTATGTCTCATTAGTCAAGTTAAGGAGGACTATCGCAGACGGGAAAGCATTATTGCAGTGCAGCCAGCCTGATACACATGGGCACACGTGCCCACACTGCAACACTGTCTCGCTTTGCCCCAGACACCCAGACTATGGAATAATGAAGCCAGAGGGACACTTTCCCCGCACATATGTTGTAAAATGCATAAAAGTTCAGAGTGTGTCTCTGAATGGTGCTTCTGTTTCCACCCCCTAAACAGATTTTGTGTGCAGCCCGTCCCTTTGCCCACAGATCTCTACCTACAGCACTGGGAGAGTTGAGCAGAGTCAGGGAAGAAAAGGAAGCTCTATATTTCAAATCTTACTACTATGGGCTCTTTCTGAGAGATTTATGCCAGCTGGAAAATTCAGAGCATTCCAATAAATAAGAATCAAAGGTGAGAGGTGAAAATGAAAGATAAGGTATTGTACGAAAAACTAAACATGCAAAACATTATAAAGAAAGCACACCTAAATACAGATTCACTGGAAACAATAGATAGTAAGTCAAAACAAGAGGATAGAAAATGTGTTTCCATTATCAACTGGAAACATGCCTTTCAGGGATGAGGTCTTTGTGTGTTCAGCCACAAATGCTGGCCAGCAGTGATGAATCTGTACACTCTTCACTTGGTGTGTTCCTCAGAAGTCAACTCCCCTGGGCTGTGATGTCAATCTCTGATACTTCCCCTTAGTTTTGTAGGATCTTGGATCAACTAATTAAACTTCCTGACTCCTAGTTTCTTTGTCTGGAAGTGGGGATAGATATATCTACCACACAGTCTCTTTGTGATTACATAAAAATTGTCTTAGGTCAATGTTTGCAATGTATTAGTAGGTTTTTAACTGGAATGCAGTAGCCGCCATTACCAGCTTCATTATCAATTATTTATATTTCTATCTCCAATGCTTAACCTAGGATCTTTAATCAATGTTGAATGCAGCTGTTAAAAATAATTAAATCAAATATAATGAAGGCATAATTCACCTATAATAAAATGCTTATTTCAAGGGTAAAGCTCAATGAGATTTGTTAATCCTATGCTGTGTTTTTATGAAATCACCACCACAATCAAAATATGGAAAAGTTCCTGTATTCTAAAACATTGTCAAATGTTCTTTTGTAGTTAGCCCTCAACTCCTGGTCCAAGCAACTACTGATCTGACTTCTGTCTCTATAGGTTAGATTTTTTATTTTAGGATTTCTTATTAATAGGATCATGAACTTCATATTAATTTCATGTTAATGAGATCATATGCTCTTTTGTTTGCAGCATTTTTCCCCCTGCGACCTCCACATCCTAGAATATCTTAGTGGTAACCAAGTCCTAGTCTCATCTCCTTGGGCTAGAGTGGGGGGGATAATTTTTTAAACGATTATTTTTAAAATTTCAGATTAACATATGTAGGGTACATATGATGAGGTTACATTGTTTGCATTTGTTAGGAAAAGTCTGAGTTGTAGTTAAGGCCTTCACCAAGGAGGTGTGCCATACACCCTACATTGTATCCATTAGGTGGGAGCTTCCTGAGCCCCTTCTCTCCTTTCTCTCTTCTTGAATTTGTGTTTTTCCCCTCATATGGGCCTGTAGTTGTTCATCTGCTAGTTTCGAGTTAGTATTGAGTACATAGGATGCTTGCTTTTCCATTCTTGAGATACTTTACTTAGGAGAATATCCTTCAACTCCACCTAGGTAAATACAAAAGATATAAAGTCCCCATCTTTTATAATGGCTTCTTATACACAGGGTAAATTGTGTTTAAGATCCATCTGTGTTGTTGTTATGTAAATTTATTATTCATTCCTTCAGATTCCTGAGTATTATTTCTTTGGAAGGATATACTAAAATCTGCTTGTCTCTATTTATAAACACTGTTTTTCCTCCCAAATTTTGGCTGCCATGGGTAAAGCTAAAATGATAATTCATGCACCAGTATTTGTGTAAATATGTGTTTTAATTCATCTTAGGTAAATACATAGTAATGGAATTGTGACATTGCATGGTAAGTAATATTAGTTAAAACTATTTTCAATACATTTCCAGAATGTCAGTGTGTTCAGTATGCCCACTGAGTGAAGGGCTCAACTGCAACTTGAAGTAAAAACCATGTAAGCTAAAAGTTGATAACCATGTAAGCTAAAAATTGATAACTTCATATAAATTTAAAATAAAAAAAGAAAGAAACTTCCAGAATGTTTTTGAAGGTTGTATTCCACTTTACATTACCAGTTATTGATGTATGAGACTTACCGTTCTGCACATCCTCACAAAAAGAAAATGGTATTTATATATTTTTTAAAATTAGCTATTCCAGTGGGTATGTGATAGTGTCTCATTCTGTTATCTATTTGCATTTCTCTTCTGACTGATTATGGAGAGGTTCTTTTTGTATTCTTCTTAGCCATTTACTGATATTATGTGAGGGATAAATTTCTATTGAAATATATTGGTCAATTGTATTATGTTGTTTGTTTCTTTTCACTGAACTCTACAAGGTTTTGTGTGAGTGTTTTGGATGTGAGTCTTTCGTTAAATATGTGTATTACAAACATTTTGGCCCACTATGTGGTTTGTCCTCTCAATTCCTTAGCAGTTTCTTAACAAACAGCAAACATTTTTCAATTCTTTGAAGATGAATTCATCACTTTTTTCCTTTATGGTTTATACTTTTTGTGTCCTATCTATGAAATCTTTGCTTACCTTAACATAGCAAAGCTTTTCTCCTGTATTTTCTCCCAGAGGGTAAGAATTTTATCTTTTTTAATTAGGTCTACAATCCATATAAAGTTAAATTTTGTATGGTATAAGTTTTGTAGTTAATTTTATATGTATATCAGTTTTTCCAGAATCATTGGTTGAAAAGACATTTTTTTTTTTAAACCATTGTATTCATTCTGTTCCTTGTTGAAATCAATTGACTGTATATAATGGGTTTATTTCAACACTTTCTTCTCTGTTCCATTGACAGGCATGCCCCCCTACACACTGTGTTGATTAGTGGATCTTTATAGTAACAAAAATAAAACAGTATAAATCATCCAATATTTTTCTCTTTCAAAATTTTTCAACACTTCTAGTTCTTTTGCATTTGTAGAAAAATTAAAAAAAATTTAAATCCAGCTTATTAATTTCTACCAAAAAGATTGCCAGGTTGGAATTGTGTTAAACCAATGGGCTACTTCAGTGAGAATTAATACCTAACAATATAATGTATCAATCTATTTATTTAGGTCTTTCTTACAATAGTAGTATGTATAAATGCTATAAATATATTTTATCCCGAATGTTTAATGCTTTTAATGTTAATGCAAATTATATTTTTCTAATCTTTTAAGAGATAATTGATAATATATATAATTACACATGAATATGACATATTTGTTTGTGTGTGTGTCCTAAGAATATTTTATTTTTATTTTTTTTTTATTAAGTCATTTGTACATAGATCATACATACATTTATGCTATTATGGGATTTGATGTGTTGATTATTTGTACAAATTGGAGTGCTTACATGCTACTAATCAATGTAACTTTCACCTCTTTTACCCAATTACAGTGTTAAGACATTTGTGTTCTACACATGATAGATCCAACTTGTACTTGCATTATGCTCCATAGGTGTGGTCCCCCTATTAACCCCTTCTTCTATCACTCCACCCTCCTCCCCTTTCCTCTCCCTTCCCTTCCCTCCTTCATCCTAGACTATAGTTGTGTTTCATTTTTCATATGCAAGTGTGAGTGATTATAAATTGGTTTCAAAGTAGTGCTGAGTACATTGGATACTTTTTTTCCATTCCTGAGATACTTTACTAAGAAGAATATTTTCCAGCTTCATCCTGTAAACATAAAAGATGTAAAGTCTCCTTTTTTTTTAATGCTGCATAGTATTCCATTGTATACATATACCACAATTTATTAATCCGTTCATGGGTCGATGGGCACTTGGACCTTTTCCATGACTTGGCAATTATGAATTGAGCTGCAATGAACAATCTGGTGCAAATAGCTTTATTGTCAAATGAGTTTTGGTCCTTTGGATATACAGCTAGAAGAGGAATTGCAGGATCAAACGGTAGGTCTACATTTAGATCCCTGAGTGTTCTCCAAACTTCCTTCCAAAAGGAATGTACTAGTTTGCATTCCCACCAGCAGTGCAGAAGTGTTCCCTTTTCTCCACCTCCATGCTAACATCTGTAGTTTTGGGATTTTGTGATGTGGGCTACTCTTACTGGAGTTAGATGGTATCTCAGAGTGGTTTTGGTTTGCATTTCTCTGATGATTAAAGATGATGAGCATTTTTTCATGTGTCTGTAGACCATGCGCCTGTCTTCTTCAGAGAAGCTTCTGTTCATATCTCTTGCCCACAATGAAATGGGATCACTTGTTTTTTCTTAGTAATAAGTTTGAGTTCTCTGTGTATTCTGGTTATTAGACCTTTGTTGGAGATATAACTTGTAAAAATCCTCTCCCATTCTGAGGGCTGTCTATTTGCTTTACTTAGTGTGTTCTTGGCAGTGCAGAAGCCTTTAATTTGATCAGATCCCAGTAATGTATTTTTGATGTTGCTTCAATTGCCTGGGTGTCCT
>CAUYRH010108702.1:0-12871 GCA_963574655.1 Perodicticus potto
CGCCTGTGGCTCAACGGGCTAAGGCGCCAGCCACGTACACCTGAGCTGGCGGGTTCGAATCTAGCCCCAGCCCACCAAACAACAATGACGGCTGCAACCAAAAAATGGCCGGGCGTTGTGGCGGGCGCCTGTAATCCCAGCTACTTGAGAGGCGGAGGCAAGAGACTCGCTTGAGCCCAAGAATTGGAGGTTGCTGTGAGATGTGATGCCACGGCACTCTATCCAGGGCGACAGCTTGAGGCTCTGTCTCAAAAAAAAAATAAAATAAAATAAAAAAAAAAAGAAGTAAATGCTGGGGCGGCTCCTGTGGCTCAGCGAGTAGGGTGCCGGCCCCATATCCTGTAGGTGGCGGGTTCAAACCCAGCCTCGGCCGAACTGCAAAAACAGAAAAACAGCCGGGCATTGTGGCGGGTGCCTGTAGTCCCAGCTACTCGAGAGGCTGAGGCAAGAGACTCGCCTAAGCCCAGGAGTTGGAGGTTGCTGTGAGCTGTGTGACGCCACGGTACTCTACTGAGGGCGATAAATAAAGTAAGACTCTGTCTCTACAAAAAAAAAGAAGTAAATGCTAATGCAGAGGGCTTATTTTTGGAGATATTAAGATGTAAAGAGCAGATATTTTAAACTTGCTCATTTGGCTTGCTACATTTTAAAATCTTGAACAACAGTTTGGAAAACTATACATATTCTGCCAAACCAGAACAGCCTAAGGTTTGCTGTATGAAATACATTAAGGTAACTGAACATTTGAAATTATATCTGCTACAACACCATCTATCCCCACACTGACCTAAATGTCTTTCAGAGTCCCAATAAATCTCAAAAAATATCTGACAAAAACAAAAATGAAACTGAAGAAATGCCAAACACTCTGTCTATGGTTAGGGAAACAAGTGCCAAGTCTGGATATGTTCACTAGCACACTATTTCTAAAACAATACAAGGCTTGTTGCCTGAAGCTCAGCGGCTAAGGCAGCATCCACATACACCAGAGCTGGAGGGTTTGAACCCAGCCTGGACCTGCCAAACAACAATGACAACTACAACCAAAAAACAGCCAGGTGTTGTGGTGGGCACCTGTAGTCCCAGCTACTTGGGAAGCTTGAGGCAAGAGAACCACTTAAAGCCTAAGCCCAAGAGTTTGAGGTTGCTGTGAGCTGTGATGCCACGGCACTCAACCTAGGGTGACATAATGAGACTCTCTCTCAAAAACAAAAACAAAAACAAAAACAACCCACACACAAAGGAATCCCAAGCAATGTTTATAAATACAATTAAACATATGTTAATAAGTCATTTAGGCTTTCTGGCCTATATGCTATAAAAGCTTAAGAATCTAAGGTCTAAAATAGAAATATTTGTAGGACCTTAACTAGACAAAAAAAAAAAATGAAGTAATGGTATAAATATAAATAGCTGACATTTCTTGAACTCTTACCAAATTCTAGGCACATTGTGAAGAACTATGTAAACATTAACCCATTAAATCTTTAAATATCTATAAGGTAACTACGAGTGTTTCCTCAATTGAGCTGAGGCATCAAGAAGGTAAGTAGCTTGTCTTAAATAATACAGATATTCAGTAATTGACCAGGATTTGAAGCTAGGCAGCCCAACCTCAGAGCCTTTGTGCTAACCCGTTATGTTTATTTCTCATTAAAGAAAATAGAGGCTTGATGTTCGTAGCTCAGTGGTTAGGGCATCGGCCACATACACGGGGGCTGGTGTATTTGAACCTGGCCCAGGCCTGCTAAACAACAATGACAACTATCACAAAACAGTTGCTGGGCATTATGGAGGGAGCCTGTTGTCCCAACCACTTGGGAGACTGAGGCAAGAGAATTGCTTAACCCAAGAGTTTGAGGTTGCTGTGAGCTGTGATGCCACAGCACTCTACCAAGGGTGACATAGTGAGACTCTTATCTCAAAAATAAATAAATAAATAAATAAATAAATGGAATGGAAAGGAAATGCATCATAAATAATAAAACTTATTTATGTCAGGAGTCAGAAAACCTTTTCTGAAAGGGGCAAGAAAGTAAATATTTTTAGATTTTTCAGGCTTCTTACAGTCTTTGCTGCATATATATATTTTAAATAACCCTTTTAAAATTTAAAAAACACTTTTAGTTCATAGGGCATCCAAAAACAAGCTACTGGCAAAGAGTCATAGTCATAGCTCTGATTTCAATACCATCAAGTATGGGAACACCTACATAGTTAGGATTACGGAGTATATGAATTAATAAAAAGAGACATCTCAGGATAGATCGAATCAGGACAATTGCCTCTGAATCTCAAGTTTAAGGAAAAAATGCTCCAGTGTCTGTAAAGATTGAAGACAGAAATAGTAGGGTGAATGGTCAATGACTCATAGGCACAGTCAGCTTGGCTAAGGAAGATAGCTCTGTCATCAACTTTGAAATAGCAACTGTACCAGACAAAAAGCCAAGAAATTCATCTTTCAGTCTTGGACTACAATTTTTTTCCAGGGACATTCCAGCTCAACATATCTTTGTTCAGTGATATCAGGGAAACAAAAGCTTAAGTACCTAATTACAAAATACTTACCTTGGATTTTGCTTATAGCCAAGATGGAGTAAGAAGGACTGGATTTATCTTCCAGTCTAAAACAAACAAATAAAAACAGGCACGTACTGTCTATAAACTAATATTCAAAACCCTGGATGTCAAGTAATAAAAGGTACTGATTCCTGAGAAATGGAAAACAAGCACAGTAAGCTCTAGGTTTGCCTCACTTTATCATGGTTAGAAAGTTTCAAGGCCAGACACAGGAAAAGACGTCCTACTCAGTTAAAATTACAAATGATAACAATGCCATCTACAGTAGCATCAAAAGGATGAAATAAATAATGATAATCTAACAAAATATGTAAAATATCTATACAGAGAAAACTGCATAACATTGCTTAGAAAAATTAAAGATTACCTAAATATGTGGAGAGATATCCTTTGTTCAGGAATCAGACAAATCAGAATTTTTTTTTTTTTTGAGACAGAGCCTCAAGCTGTCACCCTGAGTAGAGTACCGTGGCATCACAGCTCATAGCAACCTCTAATTCCTGGGCTCAAGCAAGTCTCTTGCCTCCGCCTCCCAAGTAGCTGGGACTAGAGGCGCCCGCCACAACACCCGGCCATTTTTTGGTTGCAGCCGTCATTGTTGTTTGGCGTGCCCGGGCTGGATTCGAACCCGCCAGTTCAGGTATACGTGGCTGGCGCCTTAGCCCGTTGAGCCACAGGCGCCGAGCCGACAAATCAGAATTTTTAAGGATTTCAATTCTCTTCAAATTGGTCTGTATATTCAATGCAGTCACAATCAATCTTCCAAACGAGGTTTTGTAGAAATTGATAAGCTAATTAAAAATGTAATATGAGAACTACAGTGACTTAGATCAGCTAAAACAACTTTGAAAAAGAAGAATAAAGTTAAAGGACTATCACTCTATGAATTCAAAATTTATTATGAAAATATTACAAAAATTATGCAATGTATTATAAAGCTTCAAAATTTTCTATAAAAACTATAAAATTATTCAAAATACTGTGATGGTGATGTAAGAATACACAAATAGATCAGTGGAATTGAGAGCCTGGAAATAAATCCATGCAGACATGAACAACAGATTGTTGACAAAGGAACAAAAGCAGTGCAGTAGATAGAGTAATCTTTTCAAGAAATTTTGCTAAAACAAATATTCACATGCAAAAAAAGAACTTCAATATGTAACTCATATATTAAAGCAAAACAGGTCACAGATTTTAATGCAAAAAGTCTGAAACTATAAAATATGTAGAGAAACACATAGAAGAAAGTTTCATGACATTGAGTTAGGCAACATGTTCTTAGCAATAACAGCAATGTGAAAAGGGACTTTATTAAAAATAAAAACTTCTGCTTTTCTCAGTATATTATTTGAAGAATTAAAAGATAAGCCATGCACTGAAATAAAAATTCTCAAGATACAGGTCTGAGAAAGGGCTTTTATCCCAAATATATAGTGCTCTCAAAACTCAACAACAACCAATAACTCAAATAAATATTCTCAAAAGATTTATAGTTAAGTTATAAAAGAAAACACACAGATAATAAGTACACCTGAAAAGATTCTCAAGATTATTTGCCATTTGGAAATGCAAATTAAAACTCTGATGTCACTCCTCTACTATTAATTAGAATGGTTAAAACTACAAGATGGACCATACCCAATTCTGGCACCAATCAGGCGGAATTGCAATATGCACACACCATGGCAGGAATGTACAACGGTACAACTTTGGAAAACAGTTTGGCAGTTTCTTAAAGAGCTAAACACACATCTCCTGTATGATTCAGGCTTTAGAATCCTAGGTATTTGCCAAAGAAAAAAGACATCCTGTATTCACACAAAGGCTTGTACATGAATGTTCATAGCAGCTTTATTTGTAATATACCAATACTGAAATAACCCAAATGTCTTCAACAAGTAAATGGATAAATCGTAATATGTACATGTATCCATACAAGATACTCAACATTACAAAGAGTGAACAATTAATATAGGCAACAGGACATATGAATCTCAAAATAATTATGCATAGTGAAAGAATCTAGTTCCCCCCCAAATGGCATAGGACATGATTCAGTTCCTATACAACTCTACAAAATGCAAACTGAAAGCAGATTGGTGTGTTTCTGAGGACAAGGCATTGGGGAGGGACATGATGAAACTTTGAAGGGTGATGGACATGTTCACTATCATGATTGTGTGGGCATGTTCACCAGGTGTGAGAACTTATTAAATTATATACTTTCAGTAAGTTCAGTTTATTACAATGTCAATTACATCTCAATAAGACTTTTAATAAAACATCTTTTGTGGCTCAGCACCCGTAGCTCAGTGGTTAAGACACCATCCACATGGACCAGGGCTGGTGGGTTTGAACCTGGCCCGGGCCTGCCAAACAACAATGGCAACTACTACCGAAAAATAGCTGGGCATTGTGGCGGGTGCCTGTAGTCCCAGCTACTTGGGAGGCTGAGGCAAGAGAATCGCTTAAGCCTAAGAGTTTGAGGTTGCTGTGAGCTGTGATGTCACGCACTCTACCTAGGACGACAGAGTGAGACTCTGTCTCAAAAAAAAAAAATAAGAACAAAAAACCTCTTGTCTTCCGAAGAATGATGATAGGGCTCTATGTGCGTGCATGTGTGCGCATGTGCGTGTTGCTAGATTATGTGCAGCAGAATGGAAAGGTTTCCTTTGAAGTAGAAAAGCCTGTAAAGGGAGGTGGAAAGGAAATAGAAGCACTGAAAAAAGAAGGGACATTTCAATTCCATCTGTTCCTATTCAGCAATATTTGCATACCTGGCTCAGTTGGTTCTAGAATTGAGTGTGTTTATTTTTTTGGTTTAGCCTGTTTCTGAATTATAGCACGGCATAACAGAGTTGAGAACAGGTCATTTACAGAAGGTATGTGCTTTTAGAAAAAAAGAAATTGTACTATTTCGCTTTGGGGTCACACATCCCATGATTCTAACAAGTGCTGTTTTGAAGGGTTAAAGCTATTAAGCAGTTCTTACATAGAGAAAAGATGAAGAAATAATAACTGATTCAGGAAGTGATAATGGGTTGAGGATTGCTTCACAGAAAAGATCACCCTCTTACCAATCACTTCCTGGGTCTCCCCACTTGTCCCCACATGGTGTGTGTGTGTGTGTGTGTGAGCATGCATGGTGCAGTCTGCAAATGGACCACAATTTAAAAACCAAGGAGCTGGCTCGGTGCCTGTGGCTCAACGGGCTAAGGTGCCAGCCACGTACACCTGAGCTGGCGGGTTCAAATCCAGCCAGGGCCCGCCAGACAACAATGACGACTGCAAACAAAAAATGGCTGGGTGTTGTGGCGGGTGCCTGTAGTCCCAGCTACTTGAGAGACGGAGGCAGGAGACTCGCTTGAGCCCAGGAATTGGAGGTTGCTGTGAGCAGTGATGCCACAGCACTCTACCCAGGGTGACAGCTTGAGGCTCTGTCTCAAAAAAAAAAAAAAAAAGCAAGGAGCAGTGGCCTTTAAAGTTGAGGCAGTGTCTTGGTTTCAGTGTGGTCTTTTCTCTTTGCAGTTTCTTTGTGTGCAGTTTCCCAGGCATGTTTCCTCTTTTTCGCTCTCCGCCTGCAGTTGGGCAAGCCCTTCAAGTTCTATCTTCTATGCAGTTTTAGGAGGATGAGGGGACAGTGACACAGAGGTTGAGAAGCGTGAGTTGAGAGGGTTCCCAAGCTTGGAGAGGAGCCGAATTTTAAAACAGAAAAAGGAAGAGTGACCGAAAGCTGGCAGGGAGGGTTGGGGCAAGCTAGGTGAAAGACATAGATACATGGAAACAAAACTTTTGATGAAAAGGGTCCAGGCAGCTGGGACCTGGGTCTCTGTTAAGGAGTCCAGCAGCCAGCTAACAATAATCGGCAGTTCTCAAGGCTCTCATGCTTGACACCCAAGTGATGAAGAATAGCTCAAATTCCAGAAAAAAAAGTCAAAGCCCTCTCTTCTTCCAGAACCTTCAGATTCACTGTGCTGTCAATAAGTTTGCCTTCTTCTGACATATACTGAATGCAGCTAAAATGCAGTTTTCAGCAAACACTACTCCCCGTTGTATATATGCACAGGTGCCTGTGGGGTACATCTGGGAAATAGCACCTTGGAGTCTAAACCTGCAGGCAAGGGAAAAACAAAACGAACAAATCAAAAAACCAAACAACATCAAAAAACAAAATAAAATAAAACAGATTTAACAGATTTACTGCCACTTTCTGTCAGGAACTTATAGCTTTGTCTTAAAGCTTCAAATCAGTAATAGACGTGGAAAGGAAACCTCAAGAGAAGACTGGGGTGGGTAAAGGAGCACATATATCCCTTTGTGAGAAAGGGGAGGAAGGACACAGTCAGAAATTCCCTAAGCTTCTTTCTGGCAAGAAGAGTTGGCTGGAATACAGCAGTAACTTCACTAGCAGGTTGAATAAAGAATAGGAAACTTTTAAGTGAGGCAGTAAAAAAGCAAGAAACTTACAAGTGGGGCACCAGAGGAGAACCATCTTCCCAGAGCCATAAGTTGTTGGGTTTCCTTAGAGACAATCCTATCCAGAATGGGGAACTGGAATGAGAAATTGCTTGCTTGATGAAGTCCTGTGGAGAGTAATGTTTCTGAGTGAACGATGGAATCGACATGATGGTTTTAGAATTGAAAGTCAGTTAGCATTAGATTCATACCACTGAAGAACCAAAAGGGATTTTTGATATCCCCTGGATGATTTTATGGAAATATTTCTAGAAGCCTAGAGATACTCTATAGCCTGTCAATTCAAGGTCATGGACATAATTGGTGGCCAGAACAGGCTAAAACCTGGGTATGCAGGCCCTCAAATAAGTACTCCTCCACTGATGGTCTAAACCAGGTATATTTCCCTAACAATCAATACTCCAGCCCAATAAACAGTCACAAACACTCACCAGGTCACCTGTGCTATTAATTTTCAGCAGTTGAGCATCCAAAGACAAGCAGTTCTCTTGGCTCTTTTCCCAGTTAAATGGCCCAGAGGAAAATAGGTAACAGTTTACTCCATGCCAGATCCAATCTTGAGGACAAGGAACTAGGATGGGTAATATGTCTAATGAGTTAATGATGTCTGAGTAAGAGTATTTCTGTAATTCTTAAACCAATTCAACTCTTAGTCCTCTCACAGGCCTATCATTTCTTCTTAATTAGAATTATATCCATGGCCAAGTGTGGTAGCTCAGGCCTGTAATCCTAGCACTCTGTAAGGCTGAGATGGGTGGATTGCTTGAGTTCAGGAGTTCAAGACCAGCCTGAGCAAGAAAAACACCCCATCTCTACTAAAAATAGAAAAATTAGCCAGGTGTCATGGTGGACACCTACAGTTCTAGCTATTCAGGAGCCTGAGGCAAGAGGATCTCTTGAGCCCAAGAGTTTGAAGTTGCTGTGAGCTATGAGGCCACGACACTCTACCCAGGGCACAGAGTGAAACTCTGTCTCAAAAAAAATTAAAAAAGAATTATATTCAGAATCTACAAATGTCTAAGTAGCCTCAGAGTTTTATTTCTCTAGTTTTTTGGGGGGAAAAAGCATTCTGATTTTAGCAAACTAAATTTACTTCTCATTTAGCATTTTCACTTCCCCTATTACAAAGCAAGACAAGCTGGGATATAATTTTAGAAACTAATCTATTTTTTTAAGTTATGTTTGGAATAACAAAACTGAGATTTGGAGGAATGGATTATTTAATAGCCACTCTGCTTTTAAAAAAGTTATGCTTGTATTTTAAAACTTCACATCTTTGAGTAAAGGAGTCAGGCTTAAATATCATGCTTCCTGCTTTTCAACATGTGCTGTCAAATACAGTAGCCTTATGTAATTTCTGAGCACTTGAAATATTTGAAATGTGACTAGTCTTTACTAAGATACAGTGTAAGTATAAAATACACAACTGGGCCAGGTGTGGTGGCTCACGCCTATAATCCTAGCACCCTGGGAGGCCAAAGCAGTCGGATTGCCTGAGCTCAAGAGTTTGAGTATGCTCTGAGCTATGACACTACAGCACTCTACCAAGGTAAGTAGACAAAGTAAGACAAAGTAAGACTCTCTCTCAATAAAATAAAACAAAACAAAATAAAATAAAATACACAACTGATTTTGAAAACTTATTATGAAAAAGAAGTGTAAAATATTTCATTAATATTTTTATACTGATTCATGTTGTAATAACATTTCAAATATCTTGGATTAAATTAAATATATTTCTGAAATTTATTTCACCTGCTTATTTTTCATTTTTTAAATGTGATTACTAGAAAATTTAATGATACTTATGAAGCACACAACTTATTTTTTTTTGTTTGTTTTTTGTTTTTTTTGGGCACACAACTTATTTATTCATTACTTTTTGGACAAAGTTGTTCCAGGGAGAATCACATATCAATGCAGAGAGACCATTTAAATGTCAATAACATTTCAGGAAACAGGGAGGTTTTCAGTGGCAAAATTCCTGGAAAGTTCAACAGACCCAACTCCTGTCTTAGGAAAAAGGTAAAACATGGCAATGTCTATATGTTTATGGATATTTTCAACAACCCCCAAATCATCATTATTCTCATCATCACTGCTGTTGCCTCTTCCCTGTGTTACTAACACTTGGAATCTCTTTAAAGGGAAACAAAACACTTTGGTCTACACTATGACCAAATGATGAAAAAATTAATATTGTTGAAAAAAGCAACATCTTCATTTCTATTTTCAATTTGGTGCAAAACTTTCAGATAATCAGATACAAGAAGAAGTCATCTGAGAGAAGAAAGTAGGAGGGCACTGAAAACAACGGAAGAAGAAAGTGAACGCGGGTGGTGCCTGTGGCTCAAAAGGGTAGGGCACCAGCCCCATATGCTGGAGGTGGTGAGTTCAAACCCAGTCCTGGCCAAAATCTGCAAAGAAAAAAAAAAAAAAAAGAAAAAAAAAGAAAGTGAACGCAAAACAAAGGTCTGATGTGGCACAGTACAAGCAAGACACGCAAGATAGGTATAATAGCACTACTCACACACAAACTTAAATTTCACCTCAAAAAAAATCACAAGACAACAGAGAAAGCAATTTCACTGTTATAAAATAAGATATTTCATGCAAAGCATTAACTCTGCAGTACTCTGTACTGTATCACATCATACCTTTTTTTAATTCTTAATAAACTGTTCACTTGTTAAAAAAAAAAAAAAAGAAAGAAAGTGAATGCAAAAGAATGTACAAAAGGGGAGGTTCCTGTGGCTCAAGGAGTAGGACGCTGGCCCCATATACCGAAGGTGGCAGGTTGAAACCCAGCCCCGGCCAAACTGCAACAAAAAAATAGCCGGTGTTGTGGCACACGCTGTAATCCCAGCTACACGTGAGGGCATTCTACCAAGGGTGATAAAGCGAGACTCTGTCTCTACAAAAAAAAAAGAAATGTACAAAAGACCAACTTCAAAGCAATGCTCCTTAATCTGCCTAATCCAATATTATGTAAATGTAATAAATGTATAGTTTATTGTGGATAAAAAAACAACATAGGCAAGTCTTCCAGGGAATGACAAAGCCATAAAGATAAAACTCAAAACGTGGTATTTAAACCATGCATGTTTTGGCTCAGCGCCTGTAGCTCAGTGGCTGGGGTGCTGGCCACATGCACCGGGGCTGTCGGGTTTGAACCCAGCCCGGGCCTGCCAAACAACAATGACAACTACAACAACAACAACAAATATAGCCGGGTGTTGTGGCGGGTGCCTGTAGTCCCAGCTACTTGGGAGGCTGAGGCAAGAGAATCACTTAAGCCCAAGAGTTTGAGGTTGCTGTGAGCTGTGATGCCAAACGCTCTACTGAGGGTGACATAGTGAGACTCTGTCTCAAAAAAAAAAATGCATTTTTTTATATATAAATATATAATTTAACAAAAACAAATATCACTATGTGACAGAAATTGTTGGACGTACTGAATTAACTCATATAACCTTTATAACAACTTTATGGGATAGGTTACATCATATTCTTTATTTGACAGGTAGAGAAAATGAGAATTTAAAACAAAACAGTTTAATTCCAGAGTCTGTGTGTTTAACTACTGTAACCCACTACCTCGCAAACTTGTAAGTCAGAACTATTTGAAGAAATATTTTTCATTGCCTCTCAAGCCATTTTGATACAGACTCTAGAAGTAAATCTAGACTCCAGTATTTTTTTTTTTTGAGACAGAGCCTCAAGCTGTCACCCTGGATAGAGTGCTGTGGCATCATAGCTCACAGCAACCTCCAATTCCTGGGCTCAAACGAGTCTCCTGCCTCCGCCTCCCAAGTAACTGGGGCTACAGGCACCCTCCACAATGCCTGGCCAGTTTTTGGTTGCAGTCGTCATTGTTGGTTGGCGGGCCCAGGCTGGATTCGAACCTACCAGCTCAGGTGTACGTGTCTGATGCCTTAGCCCGTTGAGCCACAGGCGCCAAGCCAACTCTGGTATTTTTTAACAAGCTACTTGAATACAGTGAGGGTTGAATGCCAGCACTAATTTCAGTGCTAAATGTAGTCTATATCTGGGAAAACTGCATCTCCCTAGCTTGATGACCTCAAGCAAACATATGGAAACATCTCAGAGTCACGGTTTCTCATATATACATCAATGTTCCTAGACTTATTAGTAAGAAGAATAAAACTTGCTTCAAATTTGAGAAGACTGGCATATTTTTTCCATGTGGTATTTTAATATTAGTACTTTTTTGAGAATCTTCTCAAAATTGCTTATTTGGTATCTCAACTAACTGGCCTTTACCTGACACTGTCAAGGAATGAAACATGTTACCGGGTCTATGTGCCAGCGTCAGACATAGCATTTATTATTTTTGATTAGTGGTCTATGCATGGCATCTCTGGGAGATGGTTCTGAATAGTCCTGACGTAAATTTAATCCCATGCAACTGATAAAGGCATAACTGTTTTACAAGTCTGCCTGTGAAATAAACCATTGGTTGGTATGCGGCTATGTCTGCTTATATAAACATTCCCATCCTTGATGTATAAGCCTCCCTCTTTTGAGCCTTCTTTGAGGTATGATATTCATTTAAATCTTGCAAGCTCCCTCCTTAATATTCTTAAGGAGAGGGCTTGAAAGTATCATGTTTAATACTTGCTAAAGATTAGTTTTTGCAAACATTTCTGCTTATTTTGGAAATTTCAATGAGCCTGCAAGTAGTGAAGAGATTTGTAAACTGCAAAATTCTATACAAAATTACTTATTATTATTATTATACTTTAACCTTACCCTGGTCTCAATTTTTTCATCTATAAAATAAAGAGCTGGGTCCTCTGAACTATTATTATATATACTAAAAGAAATTATGTGGTTGAACTTAAGTGAGATGTACAAGCAAGATGCTGGAGACACCTTGTTTATTTGTGGTAATTACTAATACTCAGAACAGGGCCCTCATTCATGCACCTCCAATGAAGCAATGTGCCTCTGAAAGAGATTCTGTTTCATACCATGTAACACTCCCCATGGCTCAAAGCATATACCTGATTTAACTATACGTTGTAGAAAGACTAAAGTACACGGATGGCTTCTGTAATGATATCAGAGTTCATGTCATCGTCTTACAGAGGCTGCTATTTCTATGTGACTCCCGGATTCTAAGTCCCTTTATAAGGCTGAAATCAACTCAATTCTTCTTATATGAACAGATTTCCCATACCCCTTACATTTGTGTCTAAGCTGAAGTATCTCCCTAACATTTGCAAGCCAGTCTACCTCCATTAGTGCTATTTAAATTGAGGTAATAAATTCTATGAAATAGGGCCAAAGAATAAAGCTAATGTGGAGGTAGGGGGTGGAGGACCCTTTAAGAAAAGAAATCCATTGATTAAGATGTGCTGAAATGGAAAGAGATAAGGATCTATGGCAAGAGGTATGAGGGCAGGAGGTTTCTTAAAGAAAAATCTCATAACTAGTCTCAGCACCTGTAGCACAATGGCTATGCTTCCAGCCACATACATTGAAGTCGAATCCAGCCCGGGCCAGCTAACCACTAAAAACAACTGCAACAAAAAAATAGACAGGCATTTTGGTGAGCACCTGTAGTCCCAGCTACTTGGGAGGCAGAGGCAGGAAAATCGCTTGAGCCCAGGAGTTGGAGGTTGCTGTGAGCTGTGATGTCACAGTACTCTACCCAGGGTGACAGCTTAAGGCTTTGTCTCAAAAAAAAAAAAAAGAAAGAAAGAAAGAAAGAAAAGAACAAGAAAAGCTTAAATCTGCCAAAAGCTGTGCTTAATTAAATCTTATTATCTCAAAGATTTGGCATCAG
>CAUYRH010108703.1:0-31469 GCA_963574655.1 Perodicticus potto
CCATGCTCATGTGTGCCCAACTGGCTAATATTAACACATATGTACCTTCAGAAATTTGGTTGATTTAGATTACAATTGGGCATGAGATAGTCAGCAACTCTTTTTATTCTGGTTAGTTCCTAAAGTTACTTGATTTAATGAAACTCAATTTATTCATGTTCTTTAAAGTCAGGAATTAAGGTCATATATAGAAGGCAGATATCTGGTTCTTAGGATCTCTTTCTTTGCTTCTCTTTTTAAACTCATTCTCCCATGAATGGTTTAGTAATAGAAATGATACACAAAATGTGATATTCTGCATTAAAGTATACAATAAGTATTATTTATGGATAATAGAGTAGTAAGGATGAAGAAAGAAAACATGAAAGGCCAGTTTAATGCAACAAAAAGCACCTAAAGCCTAGCTTGAAAAAGAAAAACTTAATTTTCCTTTCTCATCAACATCCTCTCATATCAAAAGTTAAAGTTTATGAATTATTGAATTGATGAGAAGATTTTTTTCTCTTTAAATCATCTACCTTTGCCTCTGAGAAGTCATGTCACTTCCTCTTTATGTCAATGTCGTGCATGGTTGAGTTGCCACAATCCGCTTTGGCCACTAAAGCTCAAGTCATTCGGAGCCATCAAATCAATTATAACAGCCGCTGCTGTCTTACAACGACAACCAGTGATTGATAACAAAACCTGTCTGCTTTCAGTTCTCATCTGACAGCAACAACCGTGTCCCTGCCTGCTCTCACTGGCATTTGTCATAAATCAATAGCAATTCCATGACGCAGAAAGGTACTGGTGACTGTCTTCAGTCCATCTGGTCTCATTTCATTTTCATATTTTAAAAATATAACTATTAAGTAAGATTAATGCCAAAAGTTTTTTTCTTGAAGTGTCCATTATAATGTACAAATAATCTCACAGAATCCCCACTTTCAACAAAAGCTTAACACCACAGAATGTTCCTATTCTTTAACTCAATTTGTAAAGTGAATCACTAACACTTAGAAAAGAAATCTTACATTCTGAAACTCTGTGATTTTATATTTAATAGAGAAAAATGGCATTTTCTTTTGAGTCATTCCAGATTTAATGTCATGTTTTAATCAAAACTCAGGAACTGGGATAATAGGTAATCAAAATAAGCACACACTCAAGGGAGCTATACCAGCCATCCAGTACACAAAGACGACAGCACAGTGTATTTGTAACTCCAAATACAAATAGACGTGGGCTTACAAAGCTTGGTTTATGTCTTGGTTTCGCCAAATATGTGTGTAGTCCTGAGTAAACTACTCTCTGCCTCACCTTTCTCTCTTTTGTAAAAATGGATTTACCTCAATAAGGCTATTTTGAATTCCAAATAAATTGACATGTACAATAATATATGGGGTTATATAGTACTTGCTCATTAAATATTGGTTTCACTTCTGCTTTATATACAAATTTTTACCTTTGAATACTTTCCAAGTTTAGTTGCTATCCTTAGAAATACCTTCTTTACTTAAAGTACAAATTACCTAGTTTATTGCATACCCAGCCCAGAACTGGTACCCATGGTGACAGTGGTGTGAGGCCACTTATAGAAATCCTGGTCAAAAAAGTGGCCTGCCAAAGAAAGGGACCCCAGCAGTAAGAAGATGTGGGTGAGGGAACTGGGCAAGTGACTGGGCAGGTGATGCTTGGCAGAGGAGTTTCCAGAGAAAGAGTAAGCGTTATGTACTGGCCAGACCTGGAGCGAGCCAGCTTGCTGAAGCAGCTCCTAGATTGCTTAAGAACTGTCTTATTCCCGTTAGCTTTCATCTCTCTCTTTGCACTGGGGAAGGAAAGGGATATTATGCTAAGCAGACATCAGCCAAAATGGATTTGCCCTGCTGTCAAATACTAAGACTGCTAAGAAGAGAATATGCACAAGGGAATATATTTCTCAACAGATTAAAACCTATAATCCCACTGATCCATAAAGGTATCTCTCAGTGGCACTACTTTAAAAATCTACTCCTTCACTAACAGCTTGCAGCACCCATAAGGGAATTCTTTAGAGCAAGTCAGTTCTGCATCTGTTCCAATTACAGTTAGAGTCTCTCTGATTGTATCTTCTGGAATTTTGGAAGAGTCATTTTGACCACTGTTTATATGCCTCCTTGTATCCTGAGACTTTTCACTAACACTTCATCCTTTTGTAAAAACTTGACGGTGTTTATAACTAAGGGCTTTCTCACCTTTGGAAGCTTTTATTCCTTTCTTTTTCCTCTTCTTTTTTCTTTTTACAGAGGCAATACAATTTCATATATTAAGAACACTTCAGAGTTGGCATTTGAACGCTCTCCTGACTGGTCTCCTTTCTTTCCTGATCATGTTCTGAAGAACTTCTCTCGTGCTTAGGTCCAAAGTATCAAAATTAACAACTGTTAGTAGAGGGATTAGTAAAGGAATTCGAAGGTTTGAATTTGCATTTTGGTAAGAATGTGATCCTTTAGAATAATGTACTGTATGAAATAAACTAACTATGTTCCATCTACTGAATTGCAATTTGAATCTTGAATGTATGCGGAATCCTAATACTGAACTTTCAGAGGCTACATGGTACAGTATAGCAAAACAAGTCAACATAAGAGTCTAACAGTCTTTACTTCACATGTAGCAAGGGGAGCCGGTGGCTCAATTCCTTTGATTAATCATTTTCCCATTTGCTAATTGGGAATATTAATATTAACATGTGCCCTCACAGTGCTCTTCTGAGTATCACTGATAAAAACAGCAGTACCATAGCTTCAGAAGTACAATCGTATCTATAGACTTTCATGTCTACTTAGGCATTATTCTGAGCCAGGCATTCTGTGAAAAACTTTGAATATAGAATTTATTTAGTACCCATAAGTTTATTTTGTAGATTTTAGTAAGGGAACTGAACCATAGAAAGATTAAATATCAAGTAGTTTGGGCATGGTGGCTTACACCTGTATTCCTAGTACTCTGGGAGGCTGAAGTGAGAGGATCATTTGAGGCCAGGAATTCAAGACCAGCCTGGGCAACATAGTGAGACCTTGTCCCTACAAAAAATAAGAAAAATTAGCTGGGCAGGGTCACACACATGTCTAGTTCTAACTACTTGGGAAGTTGAAGCAGAGGACTACTCGATCCTCTGAATTCCAGAGGGACGTGAGCTATGATCATGCCAACACACTCCAGTGTGGGCAATAGATTTATTATCTTTAAGATATAAACATTTTTAAAAATCCAATAAATATCAAAGTTGAGAAATGAACCTACATCTGCTATGCCAATGCACATCTTTATCACAGTGCACAGTGACTCCTGCAGAGCGCTACACAAACACAGTGGAAGACTCGGGGAAATATGTGGTCTGCCCCCGCCCCCCAATACATGGATTCAACAAAATGCAAATCAAACATAATCAGGAAATACAATTCCACAAAGTTTCAAAAAGCAAAACTAGAATTTGCAGTGTACCAAGTACTACTTGAGCCCATGGAGTGACCTGTAGACATTTTATTTGATATTATAAGTAATCTAGAGATGATTTAAAGTATATGAGAGAAGGTGTGTAGGTCATATGCAAATACTATGCTATTTTATAAGGAACTTGAGCATCCATGGATTTTGGTATCCACGAGGGTCCTGGAACTAATCCTCCATGAATACCATGGGATGAGTATATTTACATATCAATAATGAAAATTTAATAGATATCCACCATTCACATTTTAAAAATATTGTTAATATAATCGTTATTCTGTTAGAGACTGGTTCTTGCTCTGTCACCCAGGCTACAATGCAGTGGTAAGATCATGGTTCACTGCAGCTTCATATTCCCGGGCTCAAGCAATCCTCCTATGTCCATCCCATGAGTAGCTGGGACTACAGACATATACCACAGTATCTAACTTATTTTTAACTATTTGTAAAGATGGGGGTCTATGTGCCCATGTTGGTTTTGAACTCCTGTGCTCAAGTGATCCTCCCACCACAGCCTCCCAAAGTGCTGAGATTATAGATATGAGCCACTGTGCCTGGCACTATTCACATTTTTGATATTGTACATATATAAATATTTGCCTGTATTATTCAGGCTATAATGCAAAATCATTTCAGAATATTCTTTTTTTGTTTCCATGGGAAGTATATCCCTATGAAAAATTAAGGAGCATATTAAGCATAGGCCAGGTACAGAGTGGCTCGTGCCTATAATCCTAGCACTCTGGGAGGCCAAGGCAGATGAGTTGCTTGAGCTCATGAGTTAGAGACCAGCCTGAACAAAAGACTGAGACCTTGTCTCTAAAAATAGCCAGGTGATGTGGCAAGCGCCTATAGTCCCAGTTACTCAGGAGGCTGAGGCAAGGGGATTACTTGAGCTTAGGAGTTTGAGGTGGCTGTGAGCTATGAGGCCATCACACTCTACTGAGAGCAACAAAGTGAGACTCTGTCTTGAAAAAGAAGAAATACAAATTAAAATAAAAAAATAAAATATATATTTTGGAATCAGAAAGGTCTGAGTTCCAATCCATCTCTACCATATTCTACTTATGAGACCATATACATACACATGACTTCACTTCTTTCTCTTTACTTTGTAAATGAGAATAGTCTGACTCGCTTGATGGGACTGTCGTTTTTAGAAGTTAAGTAAGATAGTATATAGTACTGGTGATAAAGAGAGTGCTCAATAAATGATGTCTGAGAATATTAATTATGATGATAGCACTGGTGACATTTTAACTAGTCTGTTTGCTGATAATTCCCTGGCATTAAGTCTAACACCAAGCCCAACCTCTTCTACATTCTGTAAATTAACAAACAATGGACATTTAAGCAATAAATAAAAATGCCATAAAAGGAAGTAAAAGCAAATTCAATCGTAGCTTAGGTATCTTAAGAAAAATTTCATCAAGTTATATATAAAGCCACTGGCACAGGGGTGTCCAACCTGTGGTCAATGGGCCACATGAAGATTATTTGAGGACTGTTTTTCTTATCTGTGGTGTCAGACATCACAAAAAGTATTCATGGACCTTATTTTTACTCACTAGCTTTTGTTAGTGTTTGTGTAGTTAATGTGTGGCCCAAGACAACTCTTAGTGTTCCAATGAACAGCAGAAAAGAAAAAAGGTTGGATACCCTCAAATAATCAAGAAACTTACAGCAATCTGGGATCAGGGTATTTATCTATGTTTCTTTTACAGGTTAGAATCACTTGATCTCCATTAGAGAAACAATGTTTACTTTCTCCTTTACATTTTTTTTACACTGTAATAAAGGAAAGGGGCCACAGAATGAGAGAATAAGAGATGAATAGACAAAGTATAGCCCCAAAGCATAGATGCCATTTTCTCATACAGAACTGGTGAACAGCTCAGGGAATTTACATCCCAGGCTGGGAACAGAACAGAAGCAATGGGGATAAGGAACGAATAGGGGTGAGGGTAAGTGGTGACCTGGAATTGTAGGAAAGCAAGGTGGCCAATTATTTGCTGGGCCTCGCTCCAGCCATTAACATGCCAATACTTAAAGTTTAAATCACTATTACTCCTCACAAGACAAACATGATCAACTGAAAGGAAACTCTAGGACAGCGGTTCTCAATCTGTGGGTTGTGACCCCTTTGTAACAATGAAAATACATCCTGCATATCAGATATTTACAATTCGTAATAGTCGCAAAATTATAGTTATGAAGTAGTAACGAAAATAATTTTATGGTTGGGGCTCACTACAACATCAGGAACTGTATTAAAGGGTTGTGGCGTTAGGAAGGTTGAGAACCACTGCCCTAGGATAAAGCAGGTGCTATTCGAAAGAAAAAGAATGTATAGAAAGGATGGGGTAGCTAGAAAAGAAAAAATACAAAGGGAGCTTTTTTGTATGTATGGAGGACAAATATACATAGAAAAAATTTGCGTAAATATCTGTGAAGGGGGAAGAAAAAAACGACATTCTGATAGGACTTATGCTACTATACTACCTATTTGAGTTTCTCATATTCTGCAGAAGGAAGCTATTGCAGATTTCAGTGTATTTTAGAGAGGAAAAAAAACTAACGAGAAAAAGATGTATTATAAGCAATAAGAGAAAGGGTTACACAATATTTAAGAGATATTTTTAAGAGACATTCACTCTATAATTCTAAACAATTTATATAATCTTAAATAAATATACATTTAATGATGTAGGGGAGAGAAGATTTCTTATTAACTTCAAGGTTCATGACTGAGACCTCTGCAATAAAAGATAGAAACATTTAAATTCATTTCATACAAGTTTTATATGATAGGGAATTTTCAGAAATTAAGACATAAAGAAACAGGGAAGATCGTACATGTTTATGCTAGAGTTTGATGAAGAGTTATGTAATTGAACAGTTATGCAGCAGTATGTTTGGGAAATAAAGGGAATATGCTTGGCAGTCAGAAAATGGAAGGGGGGGACTTAGCAAGGTCTGCTTGGTAACATTCTTTTGGTCTCTCTCTGTCTTCATTCCTTTCTTCCTCTCTGGCATGAGGTTCTTACAATTTAATTTAGAAGGGAGAGAATTTTTTTAAGGCCTCCTTCAAGAGATGAGTGGGAGAAGCTCAGAGAGACTTTCCTACTTCTGCTGCTTTCTCAATTCCCAAGGAGCATATATTGGGGTAGCAGGTCTTCAACTCCACATCAGGCAAGAAAAAAAACCTATACTAACTGAAGCTAATATATAACTATGTGAGCAAAAGTTTATAAAATTTCTTAATTCAAAAATTTGAACTGTTTATTTCAAGATTATTTGACATAATTTCTAAGTAGAAAAAAATAAGTCTGTGGCAATTACTTACCCATAGACTATTTACTAATCACCTACAGATTCTTATTTGAATTTTTACCATTTAGTATTGCCTCAAGCTGACCAGACTATTTTTCTGTCTATTCCATGTAATTTTAATATAATAATGCTATATCAAAATTAAGTAAATTAAAAGAATTAAACACAAGATAAAACATTTGATTGAGTGGAAGAACGAGATGGCCAGCTAGAGATATTAGTCACCAGATAGTACCAAATAGAGGAAAAAGTTTCAGGGAGAAAGCATAGCCCAAGTGAAATACTGAGGGACAGGTTCCAGAACCTATCCTTACCAGAGCAGAATAAGGGAGGGTCTGTATCTTGCCATAGACTAACCCCTAAGGGACTCACAGCTGGGAGAAAGGGAGGTGGGAGTGATTATTTTTATTACTCTTGCAATTGCAGCTGTGGCAGTCTGCCAGCTCCTCATCTGTTAGAGAGCCCTTCTTCCTTGACAGATCTAGGCATTGCTGTCATTGGTGAACCAAGAACTTCCTGGGAACACAGCACCAGGATGTGAGCCTACATACGGCTGTCTTCCCTTGCCACAGACCTGAGCTGAGATGGTGGTGCCTGCACACCCTCCTGGTGCCTTTATTCTTTTGGAAAGAGGTCAGCCCCTCAGTGTCCATCACTGGATGCCACAAACATGCTCCTCAGCACCCACGTGGACTGTGACAACCACAAAGGGAGAATCAGGAAAGCAGTAGGGCGGGCTGCTCCGAGGGGACCTAGGAATGACATGAATGCTTTTTAAGCCAAAGGAGAGCAAAACGGGCACTCTCCTGTACCAGAGAGCCCCTGGCTCATAATCCAAAGTTGTCCATGTACCTTCCAGTGCAGACACTCCTCACAATCTAGGGCCTTTTCTTCCTCTTCCTCCCTTCTCCTGCCCACTGCTGCCAAGACAGTCACGTGGTAAGGCTGTTTCTGCCTGGGAGTGGTGAGAGTTCCGCAGGGAATCAAGTGATCCTCCTACCTCAGCCTCTCGAATATCTGGGACTATAGTTGCATGCCACCATAGTCAGCCAATTAACATTATTTTTTTAGAAATGGGATCTTGCTATGTTACCCAGGCTTGCCTTTGACTCCTGGCCTTATACAGTCCTGCTTTGGAAACTGGGTTTACAGTCACCCCAAATCCATGCATGCTCAAATCCCTTATACAAAGCAAATCAGAGCACCTGGTAGTGGCTGCCTGGCCTTTGGCAGAGTGGTGGACTGTTTCCACTCAGAACCACAGGGGATGATTAAGGCAGGGCACTGGGGAGCACCTGCTCTGCCTCCAACAGAGCCACTATCATCACTATCACTAGGCTTCCACAGACCTTGGAGTTCACTCCATTGAAATAACACAAAGCAAATGCTTTCGCGTGCTGCAAGGACAAAAATTACCACCTCCACTGAAGGACGGTAGGGGCAGCAGTCCTTTCCCCAAGCTGAATATCACTTCTGGGAGGAGCCTACCTTCCCTGGAGGCAAGTCCCAGGTACAACCATAGCTCTCCAAAGGAGTATTTCAGATACAGTCCACAGTCAGTAGGTAGCCCTACACATAAAAGGTTGAACTGCCTCTACCAGCTGCTGCAGCTGGGCAAGGGTGGGAGTTGGAAATTTGGGTGCTTTTGTGCCCTTAAGGACAAAGACCACCACCCCTGCTGAGATATGGAAGTGTAAGTGGTGTTGTGTGTCTCACAGCTGTTTACCACTACTAAAACCGTCAAGAGAGGCCTGCCCATCCTGTCCCAGGATTACAGTGCTTCTACCTTTTTCCTCTCTGAGCATTTGTTTTTGGAGCAGAAGAACATGGTATCCTTCACTATCATAGCCAATGCCTGAACTCAGGGAGGCTTAAGGGTAAGTATGAAAAGCCTGGTCTTGGTCTGGCCCCCTAGAACCGAAGCATGCCATCCAAGGGCCTGAGAACTAGGGATTACCTATTAGTCTATGCCATTAGCTCCTGAATACTCTACTAGGGGTCTGAGGTCCAAGTGACCCAAATTTTCAGCAACACCACAGTGGGCACTTACCTACTTGGGACAAAAAAAGCAGTATACCTATTTCTCTCTCTCAACACTGAGTAGCAGACTTTCTGGCAGAGTACAAATGAACTAACTGTTAAGCTATCTGTTTTGAACTGAGGCAAGAGCCTCCAGATGAGAAAGAACCAGCATAAGAACTCTGTCAATATGAAGAAACCCAGTTATTCAATATCCCCAAAAGATTACACTAGCTCTCTAGCAATGTACTCTAAACAAAAAGAAATTTTTGAAATGTCAGATATAGAATTCAAATTATGGATCATAAGTAAGCTCAATGGTATTGATGAGAAAGTTAAAATTCACCACAAAGAAACAAAAAAAATTGCAGTACATCGATAAAAAATTTACTAAAGAGATAGATTGTATAACAGAACTCTGGAAATGAAAGAATCATTTAGAGAAGTACCAATATAGTGGAAAGTTTTAATGACAGACTAGCCCAAGCAGAAGAATGAATTTCAGAGACTGAAAAGAAATGAGGTCTCTGAAAAATATGAGATTATGTAAATCACCCAAAATAAAATTGCAGCTACCCTTGAGGGAGAAGGAAAGAAGCATGAAAAACCTATTTGAGGGAATAATGGAAGAAAACTTCCCTGGTCTTGCTAAAAAATTGGAAATGCTGATATAAGAATGTCATCACACTCCTGGAAAATTTATTGCAAATAGGATATCACTAAGGCACACAGTCATCAGTCTGGCCAAAGTCAAAGGGAGGGAGAAAATCCTACAAACTACATGATGAAAGCATCAAGTAACTGACAAAGGAAAACCCTTTAGACTAACAGCAGTCTTCTTAGCAGAAACCATATAGGCCAGAAGAGATTGGGGCCTTTAGAGAGATCTTTAGTACTCTTAAACAAAACAACTGTCAGCAAAAAATTTTGTGTCATACAAAAGCAAGTTTCATAAATGAAGGAGAAATAAAATCTTTTCAAGACAAGAAATGTGCTATAATGCTCTAAACACCAAAGAGAACAGTCAATACTCACAGTGTAAGAACACTTGAAAGTAAAAATTCACAGCTCTTACAAAATAGTAACACAGGAGAATACAAAGCAACTAGGTAAAAATCAATATGATGACTGGAATGGTATCTCAGTTATCAATATTAACGTCAAACACAAATGGTCTAAATACCCTACTCTAAAGATATTGGTTGACAGATTGGATAAAAAAAAAAAAACAAAACAAACTAAATATCTGCTGTCTCAAAGAAACTCATTTTATTTGTAAAGAGTCTCAGAGTCATGGTAAAGGATGGAAAAAAATATTCCATGCAAATGGAAACCAAAACTGAGAATCAGCAGCTATTCTTACAATAATAGATAGAGCAGACTTATTTCAAAAATAGTAAAAAAAAGAAAAAAAGAATGCTCATTTTATAATAAAGGCATAAATTCAACAGGAAGATATAATAATCCTAAAAAAATTGACTTAACACCTCAGCTCCTAGATAGAAGCTAGGAGATTTCTAGCTAGATAGATTTCTCCTAGACAGATTTCTATTATAATAGAAATACTATTAAATGTAAGAAGTGAAATAAACAGGAACATAGTAGTAGAGGGGAACTTCAACACTATACCAAATGATTGATCTAGACTACAGGTTCGTGACCCACAGGAACTATATTTAAGGGCAGCGGCATTAGGAAGGTTGAGAACCACTGATCTAGACAGAAAATTTATTGCAAATAGGATATCATTTAACATCAATGAAGAAAGACTGCATTTAAGTAATGAGACAGCAAAACAAATGGATCTCAAACATTCTGTTCTAAAATTACAGAATATACATGATTCTCATCAGTACATGGAACATTTTCCAAGATAGATTATATGACAGGCCACAAAAAAAGTCTCAAAATAACATCATGTATCTTCTAAAAACCACATTTGGAACTCTCAAAGCTATAGAAGTATAAGGAAATGAAACAAATTGCTACTCAATAACCCTTGGATTAATGAGGGAATCAAGACCGAAATAAAAAAAAAAAATTGAATGAGAATAGCTACATAAGCTACCAAAATCTCTGGAATACAGAAAAAGTACTAAGAAGGAAGTTCATTGCTTTAAATGTCTACATCAAAAAGATAGAAAAAGCATAAAGGAACAACCTAATATCCCACCTCAGAGAACCAGAAAAGAAAAAAACAAAACAAATGCAATGTTAGAAGAAAAAAAGAAATGATAGACACTTGAGCAGAAATAAATGAAATTGAAACACAAAAATGTTACAAAAAATTAATAAAATAAAAGATTGATTCTTTGAAAAGATAACATTAATAGACCACTGTTTATTTAATCAAGAAAAGAGTGAATTCAAATAAGTACAATTACAAATGAAAAATAAGACATTGAACTGATAACACAAAAATACAAAAAGTAAAACAAGACTGCTAAGAACACCTTTATATACACAAAGATCTAAAGGAAATAGGTAAATATTTGGAAATACAAAAACTCCCAAGCTTGAATTAGGAACAATTAGAAATTCTGAACAGATCAATAGCTGGTAGCAAGATTGAATCAGTAACAAAACATCTCCCAATAAAAAAAGTCCAGGACCAAATGGATTCACAGCCAAATTCTACCAGATTCTACCTGTATCTATCTGACTAAAATTATCAATAACATCAAGAAGGATGTTAGAATAGTGAGCACCCTAACTCATTTTATAAAGCTAGTGTCACCCTAATACCAAAGCTGGAAAAAGATACAACAAAAAAGAGAACACTATAGATCACTATCCCTTATGAATAAAAATACAACAATTCCTAACAAAATGCTAAGCAAACTGAATCCAATGGTACATAAAAAAAAAAAAATGATGCATTAGATCAAGTGGGATTCATCCCAGGAATATGAGGATACTTCAACATACACAAATTAATAAATGTGATTGGCCATATAGAATTAGAAACAAAACCCATAATATAATAATCTCGATAGATACAGAAAAAGCATTTAATAAAATCTAGTACCCTTTCAGGATAAACATCCTTAAACTAGGTATAGATGAAACATACCTCAAAATGATAAAAGCCATTCATGACAAACCTACATCCAACATCATACTGAATGGAGTAAATTCCTCTTGAAGAACTGAAGCAAGACACTGTAATCACTTCTATTTAAGAGAGTACTGTAAGTTCTTGCCAGAGCAATCAGGCAAGAGAAAAAAATAAACAGCATCCAAATTGGAAAAGAGGCGGTCAAAGTATTCCTGTTTGTTGATGGTATGATCTTATATTTAGAAAACCCTAAAGACTCCTCCAAAGGACTCCTAAAATTGACAAATGATTTCAGTAAACTCTCAGCTTAATTAATGTACACAAATCAGTACCATTTCTGTACACTGCTAGCAGCCAAGCTGAGAATCAAAGCAAGAAGTTAATCCCATAAACAATAGCTACCAAAAACAAACAAACAAATGAAATATAAGGATATACTTAACGAAGGAGAGCTACAAAATACTAAGGAAAGAAACTCTTGATGACACAAGCAAATGAAAAATATTCCATGCTAGAGGGTGAATTGTCTGAGCTCACGGGTTTGACACCAACCTGAGCAAGAGCAAGACTCTATCTCTAAAAATAGTCAGGTGTTGTGGCGGGTGCCTGTAGTCCCAGCTATTTAGGAGGCTGAGGCCAGAGAATCACTTGAGTCCAAGAGTTTGAGGTTGCTGTGAGTTATGATGCCATGGCACTCTACCAAGGGTGACAAAATAAGAATCTGTCTCAAAAAAAATAAATAAAAAAGAAGGAAATGCCCAAATCTACCTTTAGCTAGAATGATAGGCAAAATTGAAGGAAGTGGAGAGAATTTTTTGTTAATACCAAGTATTAAGCTCCTAGAGGGGGTGGACGTCTCAATTTCACCTACCGAGGTAGCCTTGTACTCAGTATTTTCAGTTCTAGGCTTTAAATGTCTTAAATACATGTTGAAAGTGTCCTTCACCCAAAAAAAAAAAGAAAACTATCCCATGCTCATTGATTAGAAGAATCAACATTGTTAAAATGTCCATGTTTCTTAAAGTGATTTACAGATTCGATGCAATTCACATCAAAATATCTCTGTCATTTTTTACAAAATTAGAAAAAGATCCTAAATTTCATGTGTACTCTAAAAAGAGCCCAAACAGCCAAAGCAATCCTAAGCAAAGAGAACAAATTTAGAGGTACCACATTATGGAACTTCAAATTATATTATAAGGCTACAGTAACCAAAACAACATAGTATAGGTATAAAAGGAGACTTACAGATCGATGGAACAGAGTAGACTACCCAGAAACGAAACCACACACCTGCAACCAACTAATAACTTGACAAACCAGATAACAACACACACCGAGGAAGGGAAGCCCTACTCAATACATGGTGCTGGGCAAACTGAATAGCCACATGCAGAAGTATGAAGCTGGATCCCAATCTCTTACCATACATAAAAATTAACTCTAAAGGAATTAAAGACTTAAATGACACCATCAGATAAGTTAGGAAAACTGTTTTGGACTTTAGTGTAGGAAAAGAATTTGTGTCTAAGTCCCCAAAAGCAAATACAACAAAAACAGTAACAAATAAATGTGACTTAATTAAATTGAAAAGCTCCGCCATAGCAAAAGAAATAACTAAACAGAGAAAACAGACAATCCACAGAACAGTAAAAAATATCTGCAAACTATGTAGCTAACAAAGGACTAATATCTAATATCTAATATCTCTAAGAAACTCAAACAAATCAGTAAGGAAAAATCAAATAATCCCACTAAAAAGTGGGCAAAAGATATGGACAGTCATTTTTCAAAAGAAGGGAAACAAATGTCCGACAAACATGAAAAAATGGCGAACATCACTAAACATCAGGGAAATGCAAAATAAAACCACAATGAAATACCACTTTACCCCTGTGAGAATAGCCACTAACAAAAAGTCAAAAAGAATTGGTGGTGGTGGGAATGAGGATGTATTGGAAAGGGAATGCTTATTCACTGTGGGTGGGAATGTAAATTAGTACAACCTCTGTGGAAAACAGTATGGAGATTCCTCAAAGAACTAAACATAGACCTACCGTTCCATCCCTCAGTCCAGCAATGGAAAAGAAGTCATTATGTCAAAACGATATATACACTCACATGTTTTTGACAGCACAATTCACATTTGCAATGACATACTAAGTGCCTATCAGTTGATGAGTGGATAAAGAAAATGTGTTATATACACACACACTACAGAATATTACTCAGCCATAATGAACCATGAACTAATCACTTTTGCAGCAACCTTGATGGAACTGGAAGCCACTATCCTAAGTACAGGGGATACTGTACTCAGGGATGGAATAACTAATTCTCTATGTAATCAGAGGCTAAATGATAGACTTACATGGTCATACAGAGTAGTACATAGTACAAGGAATTTCAGAGACTCCAAAGGGGGGAGGTTGGGAGGCAGGGTGAGCGATCAAGAGCTACCCATCAGGTACAATGTACACTATTTGGGTGATAAGTACATTAAAAGCCCTGACTTCACCACTATACCCTTTATCTATCTGGTAATAAAGAACTACCTGTATCCTCTAAACCTATTGGAAACAAATTTATAATATTTAAGCTATATCTCTTTTTGAAAGTTTGTGCTTTAAAATTAGTAACTAGGAATTATAAAAATTAGAAAGTAAGACTCTAAACATTATCCAAAGGATATGGAACTGGAATATATTGAGAACTCCTATAATTAATACGAAAAAGATAATGTAATAGAAAAGTGGGTGAAAGTCTTGAAGAGGCACTTCATAGAAGATTGCAAATAAAAGGAAATACAAATTAAAGCCCCAATATAATACCTACATACTCAGCAGAATACTTAAAATTGACTAAAGAAAGAATAAAAAGAAGGACAAGGAAAGGAAAAGGACAGAAAATTAAAGCCAAAGGGAATAAGAACAGGAAATGGAAAAGGAAAAGGGAACAAGAATAAGAAATGGAAAAGGAAATGGAAAAGGAAAAGGAAAAAGAAAGGAAAGGAAAAGAGAGAAGAAAGAAAGAAAAAGAAGACTGGCAATACACAGTGATGCTGAGGATATGAAGCGGCTGTAATTTTGTTCATTGCTAATGGAAGTATAAATTGATAAAGTCTCTTTGGAAGTCCTTCTGGCAATATTCAGTGAAACTAAACATAAGCATAAACTATGACTCAGCAATTGCACTCAAAGGTGTGCACGCAATAGAAATGAACATGTATGTTTACCAAAAGACACGTTCAAGAATTTTTATAACAGCATTACCTAGAATAGCTATAAACTGAAACAACCCAAATGTACTCCTTTAGTAGACTGGAGAAATTATGCAACATTCAAATAATGGAATATCATATAGCAGCAAGAACTGGCAAAAAAATCGCTATGCTGGCAAAAAAATCGCTATGCTTTCCATCATGATTTAGCCCAACGGACATAATGTTAGGTGAAAGAAGAAGTGATATTCCATTCCATTTATATTAAGTCCAAAGACAAGCAAAAGTAACTGAATCTTAGAAGCCACAAGAATGGTTATCCTCGGTATTTAAGGAAGCTGGGAGAGGAATTAATGACTGGAAAAGGACAGAAAAAGGGGGCTTCTTTTGGCAACTGGTGATGTTCTATTTATTGGTACGTGTGATGGCTGGTTACATGGTGTGTAACTTTGAGAAAATACAATGAGCCATTGGCTTATGATTTGTGCTTTTTCTGCATATAGTATTCCAGTATAAAGTTTAAAAAAGTTAAATAGCAAATACATAACTATTAAAATTAAAAACTGATAGAAGGTTAAATGAAAATTTTAAAAGCCTCTCCATTTTCAGTGAAAAATAGAAAGACCAACATAGTAACAAGCTTATCTAACAAAACACTGAAAGGGAGGATGCTAATGGTTGATACATACTTCTGCAGATTTTCAACAAAATACAGATTTCTAAAATAAGTTTCAGAGTCCAGAATGGCATCTGGTAACTGAGGAAATGGCTGGAGCAAGGGAGTGACAGACCCAAACAGTGCAATATGGCATAAGACATGGGGATGGAAGAGAAATCTCAGTGACATACACCCTCCTCACCAAGGGAGAAAGCTAGAGGGAGGGAAAGAAGTATGACAACTCGGTTCCATCTCCAAAAAGCTGTGACTTAAGACACTTCGCTCAGTGTCACACAGAGGGCAATGAAAAGAAAATCTCTAAAGAAACTTGACTCTCAGCTTACGACTATACATATTCACCCTCACCGACACCCCTCTCAATCCCTCCTCATACTATTTTCAGCAATCTACAGATGAGCAGTAATCAAAAAGATCAGCGTATGATCTAAGCACAGATGCTGCTAAAAGGATAAAAAAGAAAGGAAAATATAAAAAGAACAGATCAAGACACGTCTCTTCTACATAGTAGGTCTTGTTTTTATTTTTTATGTTTACATTGTATGTTGATAGTTAAGCAGTTTGACAATTTATCCTTCATAGATGTTGACAAGACTTAATGGGGATGAAGAAATGATAGATTTTAGGGGTGGGCATGTTCACAAAGAACATCACATTTTCAATCCTAATGAATTGCTCGGTGTAAAATAAAGAGGTGACGTCCTAGAAGGTGAAAACATTGCAAAGAGTGAAGAGTGACCCACACTGGGAACTACAAGTGGCACAAGCACAGCCAAGCAGTGGAATCTGGAGATAGAGTGTGCAGAGAGGAGCCTGGGGACGCACAGACTAAGTCATGTGGAGAATTCACATTCTACGCTAATGGAATTTACACAGAGCATGAAAATATTTGTATTTTTTTATGATCTCTTTAGCAATGGTAGTATAAAGGAATAAATTGAATGGGAGGAAAAACAGAGGAAGGAAGAATGATTGGGACATTATTGCAATAAAACAATCTCAAAATGATGATGGACTGAAATAATGCAGTGGCACACAAAGACAAGAAAGGCCAGACGTGAGCAGGAGATGAAATAAATTGTGTGTGATGATAAATGTGGTGTGTGTGTACATGGTAGTGCTAGTGACTGATGCAAAGGAGGGGAAAGAAAATAAGGAGATCAGATGGGAGTTAGGAAGGTGGGATGAGGGGATAGAGATGTACAGTGTTGGGTGCCCTCAGGGATGAGAACACCTAGGGAGAGAATATGCTCACCGTGGCCTCACTCCTTACAGTTCTGTGTGACAGCCCAAACTGAGGGCTACCAAGAAAAAAGGCTAAGATTCATTTTCTGAATATTACAAAGAAAAAGTGGCCTATTATCTTTCTGAAATAGCCATTTACAGATCTGCTGAAGGGTCTTTTCTAGCCTTTTTGATTCTATGACAACTGCCTTTTTTTCAAGAGTCATATGGGGATGCTTGGGGAATTAATGGGATATTTGTAAAGCATTTTCATTTCCTTTAAAGTTTTTATTTACAATCCATTTACATACATTTAAATGCAGCTAGAAAAGTATATTTAAATTCAATTTCCTTTGAAATTGCCAAGGGACTGCAACAGGGAGAATAAAAAAGCACTTTAATAGAGGAAAAAAGTCTACACCCCACAGGCATCACTGTCACTTTCTTGTCTCAAAATATATACACACACACACACACACAGAATCAAGTAAAATGGTGGCAAATCATGCTATTTTTGCGCTAAACTTATGTTAGGATCAATTATTTTTTTCTGGTAAATTTTTGTAGTGCTAAAAGACTGTATAGGTACACTACACCTTATGGCTCGTGCATTTCTGCATGTCTACAGTATTTCAGTAAAAGAAATGATAGCAATAAAAATAAACCCCAACTTTTGATAGATGGTTATAAATATGTCTAATACCAGATGATAATGTAATATCCAATTATTGGGTAGATGATACTGTTCTGAAATCCATGGACAGATGACATTATGAGTAGAAACAATAGCCACCACGTTCTCTGCTGGGCAATAGGGAATCAAAGATGAAGAACATGGTCCCTGCCCTCCAAAACTGCATACCCTAGTAAGAAGAGACAACTATATCAACAACCAACCAAGTTTTAGTTGAGGCATAACTTGTTATCATAGCCCAGAACAGCAGTGATTATTTATTTATTTATTATTTTTTGAGACAGAATCTCACTTTGTCGCCCTTCGTAGAGTGCTATGGTGTCCTAGCTCACAGCAACCTCAAACTTTTGGGCTCAAGTGATTCTCTTGCCTCAGCCTCCCAAGTAGCTGGGACTACAGGTGCCTGCCACAATGCCCGGTTATTTTTTAGAAAGAAGTCTCACTCTGGGTTAGGCTGGTCTTGAACCTGCGAGCTCAGGCAATCCACCCACCTCTGCCTCCCAAGTGCTATGATTATAGGCATGAGCCACTGCACCTGGCCAGCAGTGATTATTTTTCTCTGGCCAGGAGTCGGGCAGGGTATAGGCCTGGAAGGTGACATCTGAAATAAAGCTTTGAAATCAAGAGTGTGCCTAAAAGCAATCTTCATTGAGACAGAGCAGGAACCCCTCATAGGACCCCAAGCATGAAAGTAAAGGAAAAATCTTGAGTTCCTTCAGAAGAAGTTCTGGGCATCTAGGTAGCCTTTAAAAGTAAATGGAAATAACAATGGTTCTCCAAGCAAGCCAGAGTCATGAGATATTTTGGTTCCTCATAGAATCATATCTTAACCAATCTTAACACATTCTTGAATTATTTTCCAGAAACCCCCACCAGATGGAAAATGCAGAAAAGGGAAGCTAAGGAATTGAATTTCTTTCTTTTAGATTTCTTCCTGAGGGTCTGGCAAGAGTCACAGAAACATTATTCCTTCCACTAATCCAAGAATCCTTGAATCCACCTATGGTGACCCATGACCTCTAGGCTCCCACTTCAGGATTATCTTACCTTTTGGGGAAAAGCCAATGTATAACCATGTATTGATTTATAATTTTGCCTGCCTAAAGCATATCCCAGCCTTTAGAAATCTTGGCTTATAAGCCATTGGTGAGCTCGAGTTTTATGAGTTAGATATCCATCTTCCTTTGTTTTTTTTGAGACAGTGTAGTTTTATTGCGTGGGGTTGAGTGCCATGGCCTCGGTCTACCTCACAGCAACCTCAAACTCCTAAGCTCAAACAATCCTCCTGACTGAGTTCAAGGAGTAACTGGGACTACAGGCATGTGCAGCCATACCCAGCTAATTTTTCTTTCTATTTTTAGTAGAGACAGGGTCTCGCTTTGCTCAGGCTAGTCTCAAACTCTTGACCTCAAGCGATGCCCCATTCTTGGCCTCCCAAAGTGCTAGGATTATAGGCATGAGCCACTGCATCTGGCCTATTTTTCTCACATGGCATCATGCAATAAAAATCCCTCTTTGTCCCATGTCTGGCTTTGCTATACTGGGTGAGTGAAGTACCCCAGTGTGGTTCAGTAACACAATCAGAGTGACTGACCAGAGGTATAAAGGCAAAAGCATTTCAGTTTGAAATGGCTAGCATGAAGTTTAAAGATAATTTGCTAGATGTGGACTATTTTTGTTTCAGGAAGTTTTCTTCATGTAGTTGCTTTCATAAGAACAACTCCAGCCTGCCAGAATGGAAGAATTTAAAAACACAGTTACTTCTCTGTCTTTCGCTTTTCCTTGAGCTTTAATACACAGCCTGAGGTTTGTCAGCATGTTTAACAAAGAGCCAAGCGAACGTGAAAGAGAAGGCAAAATGGAAGGGAGATGGGACCAAAAAACAACACAGCAGGGGGCAATAATATTTGAAGTGTGAACATTGAATTGTTTAACCTAGAGGTTAATTATCTATTAAAAACAGAATCCCAAAGTTTTAAAGATTTCTTCTGGTATATCTGAAAAGTGTTACTTGTAGTAGGCAATCAGCAAAGTATCTTAGATGAAGTATTTCAGACACGTGTGTTGAAGGTGTTGCATTCTCATGAGTTCAGTGGATAGAGAGAAAAAATTAACTCACTAATGGCTGGTGTGTAAAATAAGAGATATTCTTTGTATAACTGAAAATTAGCTGCAAGTCAATGGCTGCCAGTTCTCAAGTGTATGTAACATATGGCATAAAACAAGGTTGAACATACAAATGTAGTTTAAGGGAAACTATTGTTCATTATACACTGTTTAATTCAAGGCCTAGACTTTATTTAAACAATGTATTGCTGTGTGCTAGGGCAGAGGTCTCGAATCTCTTTGGTACCAGGGACTGGTTCATGAAAGTCCATCTTTCCAACTTAGGGACAGGAGAGGGGGATGTGTGGGATGGTTTCAATGATTCAAGCTCATTACATCTCTACCTCAGATCATCAGGTATTAGATTCTCATAAGTGTGCACAACCTATTCCCTGGTCTGTGGAGTTTACAGTAGGGCCTGAACTGTAAGAATCTAATGCCAGATTAGACAGGAGGTGGAGCTCAGGCCATGATGTCAGTGATGGGGCATGGCTGTAAATCTCACATCTGAATGATACCTGTAACTGCATTCTTCTTATTTCAGAAAGTACTGAAATGAGAAGTAGCTGTGGGCAGACGAAGCTTTGCTCACTTACCCACAGCTCACCTCCTCTTATGTGGCCCAGTTCCTAACAGGCTGCGACCAATACTGGAAGTTGGTGACCACAAAGCTAGGGAACCTCAGGCTAGAAAGGAGCGGCTTCACTGCATTGTCCTCCTTAGTTGTAATGAACTGTCACTAGTAAACCAATTTAAAAAAAGGAAAGCAAATGTAAACAATCAATGTACACTTCCAGGATTTCTGAAAATTATTTTTTAAACAAAGACATTTTCTGACTTTTACCCAGTTAAGTCAGTTCTGCTTCTTTGGCAGTTTTCACTGATGTTGCAAGCATGCTTCAAGCTCTAAGTAAATAGTATGGAAGGATATAGATTGAAAATGAATAGTTCTGATCACTAACTCATATAATGACAATTTTTACATCAAAACATCAACTCTTTCTGTATTCTATATTACTTTTCCTTTACTTTAAATTCATTGGTACTTTCAAGCCATCAGGTCTTACCTTGGCCACTGGGACCTACGGAAGAAGAAATCTCAAGCTGAAAGAGAGGAATACCTAACCACATGTGCACTCAGGCATTCCTTCCCCTTGGGTTTCTTGAGTTCCATGCTACTGTGGAAATACCAGGTCCTCAAGACGGCAAGGTCTCACATATGAATGATACCTGTAACTGCATTCTTCTTATTTCAGAAAGTACTTATCTGGCCATCTACAGCAGAATGAGGGTAAGGGAACTTGTTTGGGCCTGAATTTCTTTTCCTTATAGTCAACTCTTCCTGCCTAGGTGACAGTCCTTGTGTAGGCACAACTTCAATCAAGTGGCCTAATTCTGAAAGCCCATGGACTCACTCTTTCCACCAGAAATTGTTTGGGAATCCTTTGTCTTGGCCCAAATGAGCTTAGTTAGCCAGGGCATGTCCCATCACTAAAAACAAAGGTCTACATCCACTAAGAAAAACAACTATAGGTTTTTATGTTGGAAGACTCTGGAACACAATCAGCAACGGCTATAATTGTGCCTTGGATCAAAGTTGGTAGAGGCTCTAGGTGCCACTTTCCTGATGAGCTTGAATATTATGCACTTGCAGGAAACTCCTCATATTAGAACACTCCTCATCCCATATTCAGGTTTCCAGCCTTTCAGATCTCTGGCCATTAGTGAAAGGAACTTAGGCAGATTGATGATGGGATGCCTTCTCTTATTTCTTTAGAGGGCTGCTGTGGCCTGCTCATGATGGAAATCTGTCCTGCCAGTTATCATCTAGTCCACTGCTAAATTATGTGGTAACACAAATACTCTCTGCCAAGGAAAAATGGATGTGCAGTCTCACCGTAAGGATATTTTCAACTTCATTTGTTCTCTGAGCCCTATGGAAGACCTAACCATTTGAGGGGGCCAGAATCATGACTGGTGGTAAATTTGACAGCATCTCAATCTCTGTTGACTGAAGAATTAAGAGTATTCCTGACATTTTAGAGCTCTTTTCTCATATATCAAGCTGAGCATACACTTTCTAAAAAAGTAAAGCCAAATATTTTAAAGTGGATGATTTCATAAAATAATCAGTCGGACTTATTAAAGAAATATTACATATCAAATTCACAAATAAGATGTGTATAATACTTTAAAATAGTACTTATATAGTTTATAGCTATTTTCTTATCTTAAGCATTATAAAAAGAAAAAACTTAAAAAATTTCAATGAATAAATTTCACATCTTTTTCTGTTTGAATTTATAAAACTGCATTTATTTTCTTTAGAGAATGGGACTAATTTGTTTAGTGTTTGAAGCACACAAGTGACTCCGAACACTAATCATCACAAACTAATTTCTTTCAAGGTATTAAATGATAACTCTGGTAGCTATTTCTCTGGAAAGAGCAGGACAAGTGACAAAAACATTAAATATAAATGGAGTTCTTTCAAGGAAAAAAAAATCACATTGAGTTGAAAGGCTTTCCTGACTCTCCAGTAAAAAGTGGAATTTGTAGTTATGATTGGGTCATTATTATACCAATTTTGACTATTTCAAAACAAATAAACATAAAGGTATGGGGAGAAATATCTTTGATATAATAAGTCTATGACATTAATTCTTCTGAATTTTAAGAACATTTCATTCAGGATATACTATCAATCTATTTGATTAGAAGTCATATACATTAAATTTATACCTCAAAAACTACCTTGAAATTTATTACTATGTTTATACAGTAGTTGGTTTAAAAAAAAAAAAAAAACTCAAGAACTTGACCATTTTTGTGGGTCAACATACTTTTTATAAGGAAGACATAATACCATAATAGTACCTTACATGCTTTTTTCTTACCATTATAATGATTTTTTTCCTACCCAAGTACCTCTAGCAATTAGTTCCCTGATAAATTACTGCTTGCCATATTTAAGAATATTATTTCAAATTAAACTAGCATGAAAGACCATATGACTGGTAGATATCACTTTGCCTTTTATTTTTCAAAAGGGGTCTGTTCTCATTTATGCTGAGTTGATTTTTAGTTTCAACTCATTTCTGGCAGTTAAATCATAAGTCTCTAAAAATAAGGGATTATAAAGAGAGGAGGAAGTTACCGGTACAAACTAAACCTAATACGTATGTGAATTACAATAGTTTGGTTCCAACTAAATGAGTATTTTTACAGTACGTAGGCAACATAATACAGTTTTAGATGGAAATGAAAGGAATAACCCTTGATCTGTCTCCTACAGCCTCTGGGCATCCAATATTGAGTTTAGGCCTGGATAAACAGTTGTTATGATATGCCTAGCACCTACCTCTGAGGGATTGGTGTCAAATTAATCTCCATGTCATCAGTACCTTCTCAACAGGTTTTAAACAGTCTTCTCTTTCCCTCTAAGTCCCAGATCAACGGTTGTCAGGGTCTGAGTCAAGCTGTGCTTCTGCCCACATAGTGGCACTGTCAGCACTGTCGGCTGCTCAAATGATTTTTTAAGCAGAGCAGCCGGTTGCCTTCAGCAGCAATGCTTTTGGGGGCACTCTGTGCTGTTCACCCAGAGTCTCTGGCTGCTTTACAACTGTGCTAGTTAAGGATCGACAGAAGGAACAACAAATGGCTACAATTAGCATTCGCCCTGCTCCCGCAAAAGAATCTCATTGCTATGGCAACGGGAGTTGCCCAGACAACATAGGGCTTTGGCTGAGAACAGTATACTGCATTATACCAAGTATGGAACAAAATAGCCGTAGATCAGGCTCTCGCTTCATGGCACAAAGATCTCTGCCATCATATTTAAGCTTAATTAACAAGAACTGATTTCTTAATTTTGAGAGCCAAGGTTTTAGCTGGTAACGGCCTGCAACAAAATATTGCTATTGATCCCTTCTTTTAAAATTCCCATAAAATAAAGAATGATTAAAATGGAATCTTCATAGCTTGATTTTTCTATTTAACATCTTAAGAGGCAGGCTTTACTATTATTGTTGCAATAGTGCTATATACAAATCCATTTTTTCTTCAGTTAGTTGCTTTGATATAAATACACACATATATACAGCTTGTGAAAAATTAGAATGCGCTTCCTTATACCTGGATATTCAACCAAGCTCTAGATGTTTGTAATCGCATGAAGGAGGGAGCAACCATATCCAAGCAACTTACATTAGGAACTACGATCTTGCACATCTTCTAAATCACATTAACATGCAACAGGACACGTCTATTACACTGCATTTGAAGTAAACTTGTAAAGTAAGAAACCGAAAATACCTTGACATTGGTTTGGTAGTAGTACTAGACTTAAATGGACAAACCAAATGACATAAAAATAACCTACCTCAGCCACCATGAAATGCCTCTGTAGTCAAGCTACACAATTGGATCAGTGTCACTCACAGTCATGTAAACCGTTCTATGGATCTGATCCACAGCACTTCTTAATGAGCTAAGCAGAAGGATATATTCAAGTGACAAGGGACAATGAGGCTACTTGGTGTGATCCAGCAGATGACAGCCATGTTTCTAAGATTTTTAAAACTCAAATATTTCCAGAGGATAACCTCTTTCCCAGCCAACATCCTTGCTAGTAAGGGACTAAATATTATCTTCAATAATAATAGTTAACATTTATTGAATGCATAGTGTTTTGCCTGGCTTATTTAATATTCCCATATACCCTATAAGGTGGGTGTAATTTATACACACTGACAGATAAGAAACCAAGGGGCAAAGAGACTCGCTAACTGTCAGCATACAAGCAGCAAAGCTGGGATTAAAAGTTGAGTATATTGCCAGGTGGGGTGCTCACACCTGGAGTCCCAGCTACTTTGGAGGCTAAGGCTGGAGGATTGATTGAGCCTAGGAATTCAAGGCCAGCCTGGTCAACACAGAAAACTCCATCTCTAAAATAAAAAGGTAAAAAATAAATCAAAACCAAATCTACCCTGTAAAGTTCATTACTTCAGCTACATTATAAGGATTCTACCACAATGAATAAAAATGTAGTCATTTCAAAGTTTGTCTCTTTTCAGAATAAAAGCATAAATTGTATAATGGGCAAAGTCTAAATAAAAATTATTGGTATATATAATCATAATGATGTTCAATGTAATCAGTTAAACTTTGAAAATAATTATCTGGGTATGTGGGTAAAAGGGAGATGAATCAAGGGAAAACATATTAGCTAGCTTTGGTTTTGGTGAAAAATGCTCAAAAACATACATGTAAAAAATCTGAATAGAACTGATCTCTGTCAATAACACATGTAGACATTTATTTTCATTTTATAAAAGACTATTTAGAAAAGTAAATACTTCATTAGTGTAATTAGCCACTAATGAAAGCTACAAATATTTTACTGCTTTACAGCTATCTAAGTAATGCGAGTCATACTGTATTATTTAGTTCTTAAGTTAATGCCAATCACTGTGGGTTACAGAACAAAAGCAGAAAAAAATTTAGGGTTAAAAAATGTGTCTTATATATAAACAAACTTGACTAGTTTAATTTCAGTCCAATCTAAAGAGCAAATATTAGAAGAATTTGTAGTATATTCAATATCTGAAGTTTCCACCTTTTCATGAATCCTTATTTATGCAACTTTAATTTATGAAAGCAAGAGATTTGTAAATCATCAAACTTCTGACAAAATGCAGTATGATGTTTTTTATTGCACCAAATGCAAGTCTGAAAAATATAAGTTTTTACTGTACTGATATTTTGGAACTCAGACTACACTGTATGGGGAAAATTACTTCATTTTGAATATGTTTGAGCACTGGCAGTACTGAGATTTTTGAGATAGATGAAGGTATAGAATAAGAGGAAAGAAAAGCAAAGTAAAGGTCCTCTTGTCACATTGTCTGATGGCCAGTATTTCATAAATATCAACATTTTATTTTTGATCATAAATTTGTTATTTATAATGATAGAACAGTGGTGCTTTCCATTCAATTTGTTATAAACACATTCCTGTGCTTATGCATATTTTAGGATAATAGAAGCAAAATTGTAAAAGTAGCCATCAATACATTAAGATCAAACAAAATAATGTAAGTGAAAGTACTCTGAAAACTGTAAAGTGCTATAAAAATGAGTGTTTCACCAAAAAGGCATTAGCTTTTATGGGCTCAAATATCACCCTGGATATTTACTTATTTTAAGTAAATCAAAGGAGAAAAGAAGATAAAGTATATAAATTACATATCCCTTCTAATCTATCTCTATTTCTAAAGCCCTCATCTAAGCCATCTCCAGCCTCCTTCTCATGGGATACCATCACTTTTTAGCTATTTAACTAATTTAAATACATGTTAAACTCAAGAGAAATACCTCAGCTGATTCTCCCTGTTTACGCTGTCACAAAACAGGAAGTAAACACAGCTCCTGTCTTCACCTTATCTTTTTTGTTGTCCTCTACTTCTGATATTTTTGAGTACATTTTCCTTTCCAGAAAAAGTAATCTCCTGATTCCATTCAAAGAAAGGCAATTTATTGAAGTGATTTGGAGAAAAGAATTTGCTGTCACTGATCTGCGTTTAATTCTTGGCTCTGTCATTTATCAGCTTTATGATTTTGGGCAAGTTGTTTAACCTTTCTAAGCCTCGGTTTGAGACAATGTAAATAACGCACTCAACAGTGTCTGACGCGTAGTAAGTGGTCAAAAACTACGTACTTTATTCTTTTTGAATCTTTCTAAAATGATTCCCAGTCCTCTCCTCCTTATGTCTAGGGCAATCTATTCCCTCTATTTTTACCATTTAGCAGTTATGAACTCGTAGACATAAGTTCTGAGTTTGAATCCTGGCTCTGCCACTTAATCAGCTTTAATTATCTGCAAAAGAGCAGTTTCCAATAATAAACATAGCACATTGAGAATGAAAATCTGAACTGTTTGCTTACAGAAAAAGAAGCTAGAATGTAACTTTGAAAAATTAAAAGTTCTAGCATAACCCAATTAGTCATTGAGAAGGTAGATTTGAGACCAATTACCTTGTGCCACTTAGATTATCAGTCTTGTCAACCCAAACCTAAAATGCTTCCTTTCATCAATTTCTCAATTAGTTGACTCTTGATCCTTAATATTTATTTGAACTGTTGCTATATGCTAGGCTCTGTGGAGAACTTTCCATGCATTACCTGATTTTCATACTCACAATAAACCAAGGCTGGAATGACTATGATCCCATTTTATGGATCATTAAGAAGCAAGTGACTTGTTCAAGTTTATACAGCTAGTAAATCAGCAGCCTGTATCCTTAACCTCTATTCTATATAGATATAGTTAAGATCATTACATCTAATCAGCCTATGAACTTTAAATTCAATGTTTAATTTTTATAGTTAAATGCTTACATGTGCTTGTTCTGTGTTCATGCAGTTCATGTTATATACATACATTCCTTAGAGGTAAAAACTACATAGAGTCAGATCCAGCACTTATTTTCAATTATTTATAAGTCATGGAACTTGTTTCAATACCCACACAACTTCTAAGCACTAAATAAATGTTCATTGATAATGAACAAAATGTGCACAGCCAGAGCAAGGTCAAGGTAGCATCACCCACATGGTGGAAATAATTTGCAACAAAATTTTAAAATATTAAAACTTAATGAGCACAGTCTCAATTAGGAAATGGAAAATATGCTCATTAGACTTGCAGATGACACTAGTTGGGCAGGGGTTAAATGCTTTAGAAGAAAGAAAACAGAATTTAAAATGGCCTTGGTAGATTAAAGAAATGGTTCATCAAAAACAGGATGAAGTTCAATTAAGAGAAGAACAAAATGGTATACTTAAGAACCCCAAACATACCACACAGATAAAAAATGAGAATGAGTGGTTAGGCACATTAATGAAATTTTTAAAAAACTACAAATGAAACCTACCTGATTACTTGTTACAACAGGAACTATTTTTATGTTTACCTATCAGTGGTTTGCGATTCTGGCTGTACACTGGAATGGTAAAGGGACTTTTTTTTTTTTTTTGGAGACAGAGTCTCACTATATCACCCTGGGTAGAGTGCTGTGGCATCACAGCTCACAGCAACCTCAAATTCTTGGGATTAAGTGATTCTCTTGCCTCCCGACTCCCAAGTAGCTGGGATTATAGGCACCCACCACAATGCCCGGCTATTTTTCTGTTGCAGTTGTCATTGTTGCTTTAGCTGGCCTAGGCCGGATTTGAACCCACCAGCCTCAGTGTACGTGGCTTGCCCTACCCACTGAGCTATGGGCGCCACCAGTAAAGGGACTTTTAAAATAATACTAAAACATACAGTACCCAGGCCCCTTCCTAGACCAATTAAATCAGAATATGTGGGAAAACAAGGCTGGTGTTTTCTAAAAACTCTCTGGGTATTTACTTATGTGGCCAAGATTCAGAACCACTATAACATACAATCATATCCTTTATATCCACATGAAAATAATAATGGAATTATTATGTGTGATCAGATAATAGGATATATGGGTCACAAAAAACGAAAAGGTATCCAATGTACTCAGTACTATTATGAAACCAATTTCCAATCACACACACTTTCATATGAAGAACAGACCACAACTATGACCCAGGATGAAGGAGGGCGGGGGAGGGATAGGAGGGGAAGAGTGAGGCCAGATGGAGGGAGGGTGAATGGTGGGATCACACCTACGGTGCATATTGCAAGGGTACATGTTGGATTTGTTAAGTATAGAGGATAAATGTCTTAAAACAATAATTAAGTAATTGAGGTGAGGGATATATTAACCAGTATGATGTAAGCATTCCAAATTGTATATGAAATCAGCAAATTGTACCCCATAAATGCATTAATGTACACATGACCTACCTCTTTATGATTGAATAAAAAAAAAAAAAAAGGAAACTATTTAATAAAAAAACTCTAAGATTAATCAACGATGATTCTAAATACTCAAAACAGACACAAGATAATGTGGATCTGTGGTTCTTGTAGAGTGGTTCCTGTATGACTGGCATCTGGAACTTAAGGAGAAATGCAGATTTTCATACTTCCCACAAGCCACTTTGTGGGTTTGGGGGTTAGCCCAGAAATCTTTTGTTTTGACAAGCCTAGCCAGGTGATTCTTACACATGTTAAAGTTTGAGGACAAAGGGTAGAAGCTAAGGAGACAATTTTCCTTCCAAATATTTCTGTTTTTTCTTATAATTAAAAAATTAGAAAATGGCTCTTCTTGTAAGCCATCTCAACTTCTTCCTAGAAATAAGTAGGGTATGTAAAGTATAATTTAAAAAAATCATAAGCTACAAATACCTTCATTGTTGAAATATCTTTTATTAAATAGATTTGTGTGGGAAATTTAGTGGAAAAATATGCTAAAATTGGTGTTCAAATAGTCGGGAAGCAAACTTAATTAGTTGGTTGGCTCAGTTTCTTTTCTTTCAACCTGCTCTGCTGGCATGAAGTAGGCTAAGGTTAGTCACAATTATCTGTACAGATCCATAAGCTGTTGACTAATTACCAAAACCCCCTGGGGAAGAAGGTATCAGTCCATTGGAGGCTCCAGCTATCTTTTAACCAGTTGTGTGCCACTGGGATTTAGGTCTATCTCTGATTTTCCTCTGTCTCCACTTCATTACTCCACTACATCAAGAGTTGATAATACTTCATAATAGAATAAAACCTCCATAGTTGACCACCTCCCTACATTGACCTAATTTTACAGATCTGACACGTATGACATGTACATATCACTACACGAGGCCTAGTTTCTTACATTGACCAGTTTGTTACAGTGCCCTGGGTAGTCATCTTACAGAGGTTCTACTGTATTAATATTAGAGGTTAAAATGTATAGAGGGAACCTACTCTTGGACTGGCAGCATTGACAACTAATCAAAAATAGAAATAATAGATTTTCTGAGTGAATAAATAAGACAGAGAAGTTATTATTAAAATTTCTAATTTTTCCTTAAAGATAACAGTTTGATAAGAGAATGCTCCCCTCTCCCATTTCTGCTCTCTCTTCCCCACATTTTATCCGTTATAAATAAGAGCTAGAAAAATATGTCATTTCATAGTCACATAAAAACACAAAATAAGACATTATTTTGTCTAACTGATAAAAATTCTGAAATGCATTTAGTGTTACTGAGGATCTGAGGAGTGGACATTCCATAGGCTTCTGGTAGAAGTCCAGTTTAGTATAATACCTTCTAGCCCACCCAGGCCAGTTAAGCAATATTTATTTTATAAAACTTTAAAATTGTTGAAGGAATTTGCTATAATCAAACCAGCTCTCTAGGATATTATCACACCTATCCTCCATAATGACCAGTGTAATCCTCCAACACAAAAGTAAACTCATCCAGAAATTTTTTATCAAATTCCAACTTCCACAACAATGAAAGGATTAAAAATAACCACTAGATTTTCTAAAGATTTATTAATATTTTCAATTAAAATGAATGGTTTAAATGGTCCTCTAAAGAGGCACAAATTGGCTGACTGAATACAAAAACTCAGGCCAGATATATGCTGCATACAAGAATCTCATCTTACCTTAAAAGATAAATTTAGACTCAAGGTTAAGGCATGGTCATCTATATTCCAGGAAAATGGAAAACAGAAAAAAGCAAGTGTTGCAACCTTATTTGCAGATACAATAGGCTTTAAACCAACCAAAGTAAGGAAGGATAAGATGGACATTTCATATTTGTTAAAGGTAATACTCAATATGATGAGATTTCAATTATTAATATTTATGCACCCAACCAGAATGCACCTCAATTTTTAAGAAAAACTCTAATAGACATGAGTAACTTGATTTCCTCCAGCTCCATAGGAGTTGGAGATTTTAATACTACTTTAGCAGTGTTGGATAGATCCTCTAAGAAGCAGCTAAGTAAAGAAATTTTAGATTTAAACTGGATTCAACATCTGGATTTAATAGACATCTACAGAAAATTTCATCCTAATAAAATTGAATACACATTCTTCTGATCAGCCCATGGAACATACTCCAAAATGGATCACATCTTAGGTCACAAGTCTAACCTCAGCAAATTTAAAAGAATAGAAATTATTCCTTGTATCTTCTCTGACCACCATGGAATAAAAGTGGAACTCAGCAATAACAGGAATCTGCAAACTCATACAAAAACATGGAAGCTAAATAACCTTATGCTGAAGGATAGCTGGGTCATCAATGAGATTAAGAGGGAAATTACCAAATTTTTGGAACAAAATGACAATGAAGACATGAATTATCAGAACCTCTGGGATACTGCAAGGGCAGTCCTAAGAGGGAAATTTATAGCACTGCAAGTCTTCCTCAAGAAAACAGAAAGGGAGGAAATTAATAACTTAATGGGACATTTTAAGCAACTAGAGAAGGAAGAACTTTCCAACCCTAAACCCAGCAGAAGCAAAGAAATAACCAAAATTAGAGGGGGGGCAGAGCAAGATGGCAGCCGAGTAACAGCTTCCTTGCGGCTGGGCACGGTGAGACTGGGGAGAGAGGACTTCAGGTATCTCTGGCAGGTGGGATCTACCCAGGAACTTCCCCTTGGGGACACAGGGAGACAGCATTAGGCTTCTGGACACCCTGAGGAAGGCAAAAGAGGTGGAGACTGGGCAAGTGGTTGGTCTGTTAGT
>CAUYRH010108705.1:0-25277 GCA_963574655.1 Perodicticus potto
CGGGCGCCTGTAGTCCCAGCTACTTGGGAGGCGGAGGCAGGAGACTCACTTGAGCCCAGGAATTGGAGGTTGCTGTGAGCTGTGATGCCACGGCACTCTATCCAGGGTGACAGCTTGAGGCTCTGTCTCAAAAAAATAAAAAAAATAAAAAAATAAAAAAAACTTAGGACCTCTAATTCTAAATACCTTATAAATTTCCTCCCCCTAAGAAACCCAGTTTTCAAAGTTTTTTTAGTTAAGGCTTTTTTATTTTTCTACCATTGCCATGAAAAAAATGTATTTATTTTTCACTTAAAAAGACTAACGAAAGCAAATACTTTTTTGGTTATCCCTAAGAGAAGAAAAGAATTCCCCAATATTTCTGCAATCCCAAATAAGTAACTGTAATGACAGCCTCACTTACACTTGTAATTATGTCACAGGCAGTTAGATCTGGTCAAACTTACTATTTTCAACTCAGAGACTTCTGACTACAATCAAGGAGGTAGATACAGATTCAGCCAGACCAGAATCTAGTTCTCTAAGAGAAGCACAAAATTGGGTGGTGCCTGTGGCTCAAAGGAGTAGGGTGCCGGCCCCATATGCCAGAGGTGGCGGGTTCAAACCTGGCCAAAAACTGCAAAAAAGAAAAGAAGAGCACAAAATTATAAAACTTCTCAGGGTTTTATGTCTCCCTTTTTACTGTACTTCCAAGATAGCCCTTGGACAATGTTCATAATACAAGGAACATTAAATAATTTAAAAACTAAAATTATGGCTCGGCGCCTGTGGCTCAACGGGCTAAGGCGCCAGCCATGTACACCTGAGCTGGCGGGTTCGAATCCAGCCCGGGCCCGCCAAACAACGACGGCTGCAACCAAAAAAATGGCTGGGCATTGTGGCGGGCGACTGTAGTCCCAGCTACTTGGGAGGCAGAGGCAAGTGACTCGCTTAAGCCCAGGAATTGGAGGTTGCTGTGAGCTGTGATGCCATAGCACTCTATCCAGGGTGACAGCTTGAGGCTCTGTCTCAAAAAAAATAAATAAATAAAAAATAAAAAATAAAATTATAATATGAACCTATGTGTAAATATGTGTGTATGCACACATATGTATGTTTATACATACACAATTATGTGTAGATATGCATCTATAGACTGAAGGGAATGATACCACAATTCTTATCTCTAGATCTAGAGATAAATCTTATTCGCCCTGGGAGGTAGCAAGCCTGCTGAATACACTTGCTGGTAAGGGCCAAAGTATGCGATGGTGGTGGCGCCTGTGGCTCAAAGAGTAGGGCGCTGACCCCATATGCCAGAGGTGGCGGGTTCAAACCCAGCCCTGGCCAAAAACTGCAAAAAAAAAAAAAAACAAAGTATGTGATGGAACTGCTAAAAGAAGATTTCACATGCGCAATTTGTTACTCTGTTTGATGATCCTTGGGTTTTCCTTGCTTGGACAACTTTGGCAAAAAAAAAAAAAAAAAAGGCGGACACCTGTAGTCCCAGCTACTCCAGAGGCTGAGGCAAGAGAATTGCCTAAGCCCAAGAGCTGGTGGTTGCTGTGAGTTGTGACGCCACGACACTCTACCGAGGGCAACAAAGTGAGATTCTGTCTCTTTAAAAAAAGCTTAGAAAGTAACTTAAAGGAGAATGTGTGGAATTTGTTCTGCAGACCAACTCCATTCAGGTGCCCTGGGTGCTGTAAGGAAACTAGCTATTAGGACAACAGCTTGCAGGTTAATTACTCCCTGAAGAGTGTGGTGGAAAATATAGCAGGATCAAGATCTCTCCCAAAATGCAAGTGGCCAAAAGACACTTGTACCTCTCAACATTCTCTGCCTGACTGATATGCAGCTGATTTGTGGAATCTATTCTACTTGGGGTGATCACACCAAGCATGTCTTCTGATCTACTGCACGCCTTTGGGGAGCTTTACAGAAGCTTTGCCGCCTGGTGTCAATGAGATGCTCTTTCTCACTTGGGCACCTTGGAAACTAGCAGGAGGAAACCCCTACAGTTATGGACTAAAGATGTAAATGCAGTGTAAGGAGTTTGCTGAGAAGTTACAACATACACTGGATCCAAAAAAAAAAAAAGAATGAAATTCTGTCCGACTTCGAGACCATAACACTTGCAGTTAGGCAAACTTCTGACCCAGAGATCAACAAACTCCACGCTGTTTTGCACAGGCAATGAATGGCCTTTAACATTGTTGAGGCTTTCAAAGACTTGTCAGAACCTGTTATGTGCTGCAACAAATGTAGGAGTTTCTGGGTGAAAAACCAAAGTAATCCAGGAAATTCCTTTACTGCCCTCTAATTTGCCCACAAGTTCTTTAATGAAGAACTCTGAGGTTCTTTTTATATCCTCCCACACATAAAACTAATAGATGGGCATAAACTTTCTTTGGCTCAACATATTAGCACATTCATCAGCAGGATTCCCTGGAGCTTTTTTTTTGAGACAGAGTCTCACTTTATGGCCCTCACTAGAGTGGTCTGGCGTCATAGCTCACAGCAACCTCAAATTGTTGGGCTCAAGCAATTCTCTTGCCTCAGCCTCCCAAGCAGGTGGGACTAGAGGTGCCCACCACAACGCCCGCCTATTTTTAGAGGCCAGGTCTTGCTCTTGCTCAGGCTGGTCTTGAACTCCTGAGCTTCAGCAAACCACCTGCCTCAGCCTCTCAGAGTGCTAGGATTACGGGTGTGAAAGACCATGCCTGGCCTAAATCAGCCAATTTTGTAAAATACAGTAGAACCTCTGTAAGCTGACTACCCAAGGGAATATAACAAACTGGTCAACATACAGAGGTGGTCAGCAGAAAGAATTAGGCTTTCTATAAATTTGAACATGTAGTGCATGTCTGATCTATGAAAATTGGGTCAACTTAGGAAGTGTCAACTGTGGAGGTTCTCTCACTCTGTCATCCTGGCTAGAGTGCCCTGGTGTCAGCCTAGCTTCTAGGTTCAAGCAATCCTCCTGGGTTCAACCCAGAGTTGAACTCCTGAGTTAAGTCAATCCTCCTGCCTCAGTTGCTGGGACTACAGGGGCTTGCCACAATCCCCAGCTAATTTTTTTAGAGACAGAGTCTTGGAACCTCTCTCTTGCTTGGCTGGTCTCCAACTCCTGACCTCAAGTGATCCTCCAGCCTCAGCCTTGGCCTCCCTGATTGCTAGCGTTACAGGAGTGAGCCATCCTTGAATTTGGTTTCTTAAAAATGACTCTTTGGGCGATGTAGTCTCTTGAAGCAAGAGTACTTGAGTAAAGATATCAGGTTATGGCCAGGCCTGGTGGCTCATACCTGTGTTCCTAGCACTCTAGGAGGCCAAGGCCATTGGATCACTTGAGCTCAGGAGTTAAAGACCAGCAGGAGCAACAGCGAGACCCAGCCTCTAAAAATACAGCCAGGCATTGTGATGGGCACCTTTAGTCCCAGCTACTCAGGAGGCTGAAGCAAGAGGATCTCTTGAGCCCAAGAGTTTAAGGCTGCTGTGAACTATGATGCCATGGCACTCTACTAAGGGTGACAAAGTAAGACTCTAAAAAACAAAAACAGGCTCGGCGCCTGTAGCATAGTGGTTACGGCACCAGCTACACGCACTGAGGCTGCGGGTTCCAACCCAGCCTGGGCCTGCTAACCAACCATGACAACTGCAACAAGAAAATAGCCGGGCGTTGTGGCAGACGCCTGTAGTCCCAGCCACTTGGGAGGCTGAGCAAGAGAATCACTTAAGCCCGGGGTGGCACCTGTGGCTCAGTTGGTAAGGTGCCGGCCCCATATACCGGGGGTGGTGGGTTCAAACCTGGCCCCAGCCAAACTGCAACAAAAAAATAGCTGGGTGTTGTGGTGGGCACCTGTAGTCCCAGCTACCCGGGAGGGTGAGGCAAGAGAATCAGCTAAGCCCAAGAGCTGTGTGACGCCACGGCACCCTACCAAGGGCAACAAAGTGAGACTCTGTCTCTACAAAAAAAAAAAAAGAGAGAGAGAGAGACTCTCCTAAGCCCAGGAGTTGGAGGTTGCTGTGAGCTGTGTGACGCCACAGCACTCTACTGAGGGCGATAAAGTGAGACTCTGTCTCTACAAAAAAAATAAATAAATAAATAAAAAGAAAGAAAGAAAGAAAGAAATGTGTTCATTTGTAAAACAGATATAGGCATCCCCCATGTTACAAACATCCAACTGACATAAGACTCGCACTTACAAACTGGGCTATTACAGGTAATAGGTAAATGTACCTGTTCCATCTTACATACAAATTCAATGTAAGAACAAACCTACAGAACCTACCTTGTTGGTAACCTAGGGACTGCCTGTACTGCCTCAGCTCAGTGGTTGATGCCTGTAGTCCTATCACTCTAGGAGGCTGAAGTAGGAGGATCACTTCAGGCTAGGAGTTAGACTCCAGCCTGACCAACAGCAAAACCTCACCTCTACAAAAGATAGAAAAATTAGCCAGGTGTGTGCCTGTAATACATGCTATTTGGGAGGCTGAGGCAGAAGAATTGCTTGAGCCCAAGAGTTGGAGGTTGCAGTGAGCTACGATTCCCCCTGTGGGTGCTAGCCAGGACAAGAGAGTCCCACTATGTCTCAAAAAAAAAAAAAAAAGGAAAGGATAATAATATGTATGACAGGATTGTGAGAAGCAAATAAAAGAATGTGTGACCAGTGCAGTGGCATGAACCTGTAGCACCAGCTACTATGGAGGCTGAGGCAGAAGGATTGCTTGAACCCAGGAGCTCAATTCCAGCCTGGAAAACATAGCAAAACATCCCCCATCCCGTATTAAAATAAAAAAAAAATCAGGGCGGTGCCTGTGGCTCAAAGGAGTAGGGCACCAGCTCCATATACCAGAGGTGTCAGGTTCAAACTCAGCCCTGGCCAAAAACTGGAAAAAAAAAATCTGACAGGCCGAGGCAGGTGGTCTTGCTCAAAGACCAGCCTGAGCAAGAGCAAGACCCCGTCTCTAAAAAATAGCCAGGAATTGTGGCAGGTGCCTATAGTCCCAGTTACTTGGGAGGCTGATGCAAGAGGATTGCTTCAGCCTAGGAGTTTGAGGTGGCTATTTGCTATGATACCAAGGGCAATAAAGTGAGATTTTGTCTAAAAATAAGTAAATGAATGAATGAATGAAACAATTCATTTGTTTTATAAAAATAAAACAAATAAAATGAATTTAGAAAAGAACGTGTCGGCATGAGGTTCAAAATTTATAAGGGCTGTTTACACTATCAATACCATCCTTATTGTTCATGGTAACATTAAAGAGTATCAATAACAGGTTTACCCAAATTTCACCTGTTTGGGGTACTCTCCTTAGGCCCTTATTATTTCAATAATGCCCAAACAGCAGCAAGATCTCGCTAAAGAATGCCCAAAAATCAATTTGGAAGTTTGAATAACAGCTACCTTCCTACCAATAGATTATGGTAATTCAGTAAAACTATTAACTGAGCACTTAGAGAAATGCATTTACCTGGAATACTAATTTTACCTTAACCCTTCCTCATAATCAGAGATCATCAGTTTTTCAGTTTGTTCAGGGGCTAATAGCTCACGTGACTCCCTGGAATGAGGAAAAAACAAAAGGCAACAGAAAATGAGTCAGATTTTAGAAGACAGTAGTCATTAGCACTGTCCTGCACATGAGCATAATACCATTTGAGCCTGATAGAAGGAATAGCATTTTTTGCACATGTTTGAAGAAAGATAAAGAAGCCCTTCCAGGCTCGGCGCCTGTGGCTCAACGGGCTAAGGCGCCAGCCATGTACACCTGAGCTGGCGGGTTCGAATTCAGCCCGGGCCCGCCAAACAACAATGACGGCTGCAACCAAAAAACGGATGGGCGTTGTGGCAGGCGCCTGTAGTCCCAGCTACTTGGGAGGTGGAGGCAGGAGACTCGCTTGAGCCCAGGAATTGGAGGTTGCTGTGAGCTGTGATGCCACAGTACTCTATCTAGGGTGACAGCTTGAGGCTCTGTCTCAAAAAAAAAAAGAAGCCCTTCCAGAAAAATTTGCCCAGCAGGCTCAAACTCCAATAGCTACTGAACATTTGAAAAGAGCAATAGATAAAATTCTCTGCCTTGGTGGAGAGAAGTCCAGTCAACTGAATATTGTTTCACATTTTAAACTTTTGGAAACTTTCAAAAGTATTTTTATTTGCAATAACTTAAATGTAATTAAATGTAATCATAGATTTACATGAAATTCACACATCGTAAGAAGTAATACAGAAATGGCCGGGCACTGTGGCTGACATCTGTAATCCTAGCACTCTGGGAGGCCAAGGCTGGATTTCCTGAGGTCAGGAGTTCGAACCAGCCTGAGCAAGACTGAGACCCATGTCTCTACTAAAAAATATTTTTAAAACCCAGCTAGGCATTCTGGCAGGCATCTGTAGTCCCAGATACTCAGGAGACTGAGGTAAGAGAATTGCTCAAGCCCAAGAATTTGAGGCTGCTGTGAGCTATAATGATGCCATGGCACTCTACCGCAGGTGACAGAGTGAAACTCTATCTAAAAATAAATAAATAAATAAGGCTGGGCGTGGTGGCTCATGCTTGTAATCCTAGCACTCTGGGAGGCTGAGGTGGGTGGATTGCTTGAGCTCATGAATTCAAGACCAGCCTGAGCAAAAGCGAGACTCCATCTCTACTAAAAATAGAGAATCTGAGGCAAGAGGATTGCTTGAGCCCGAGTTGGAGGTTGCTGTGAGCTATGACACCACAGTACTCTACCCAGGGTAACAGCTTGAGACTCTGTCTCAAAAATAATAATAACAATAATAATAATAATAATAATAATAATAATTCAGAAAGATCTCAAGTACCAGGGGCGGCGCCTGCGGCTCAGTGGATAGGGCGCCAGCCCCATATACCAAAGGTGGTGGATTCGAACCTGGCCCTGGCCAAATTGCAACAAAAAAATAGCCAAGCGTTGCAGCGGGTGCCTGTAGTCCCAGCTACTCAGGAGGCTGAGGCAAGAGAATCCCCTAAGCCCAGGAGTTGGAGGTTAATGTGAACTGTGACGCCACGACACTCTACCGAGGGTGATAAAGTGAGACTCTGTCTCTAAAAAAAAGATCTCAAGTACCTCATACCCAGTTTTCTCCAACGGTAACATCTTGCAAAACTGTAATAGAATACAGTAGAATACAACCAGGATCTTTGTATTGATACAGTTAAGATATAGAATAGTCTTTGGAAAACTTTTAAAATGGGTTTATCACTATGATAATCATTACCATTTTCCCACAAGTCAGAAACATTCCTCTAAATTCCAAAAGTACTAAGTAAGGACTTTGGTGATATATCCCCTTGGGCATTGTGTAGTGATCTGCTTGCCAGGGACTATTTATTCACTTTTTTTTCCAGGACTTTTTAATAACCAGTTGCAAGTTAGCCCAAAGGAGATCAGCTTTGAAGGCAGAGCTGAACATTATTTCACCACATGATTCAGCAGCTCACAAATCACCTTGCTGAGCAAGCTTCTCCGAGAAAAAAGAAAAGTTATCAGTATTATATAAGGCTGCAATTTTTTTCACAACCACTGTATTCATTCAACAAGCCCCCTGGAATTCCTTATCACTCAGCAATGACCAGAATATACTTGTTTCTCTGTGAACCAATCCCTCAAACTAATAAGGATTAGTTTATTCCACTAGTTAGTATTTTTACTGAGTGTCAATATTTATCTGAGGGTTCGATAGGAAGTTTCTGACAAAAATGAAAGTCATTGGTAAGTGTCTGAGGAAGTACACAGGAAAGGGAGATTCCCCACCCAAAATGACATATTAGCAACTTACAGGGAAATCATAAGATCTCTTTCTCAATAAAAAATTAGTAAATTTTCAAGGGAAAGTCCCTTTGGAATCTGGGGAGGTCATATAACATTATAAGCATGTGAAAAAATGAGGACACAGAATTGTTCAAAGAAGTAGACAAAACAGAAGCTTGAAAACTGTCTGTTTGGACATCCAGAAAATCTTTCAAAAATTAACACCAGGCACCAAAGCATTTCTCGACAAAGCTATAAATCTATAAAGTATTTCTATATTTCAGTGTGTACTTGGGATTAGTTGGTGTTCTATAATGGACACCCAAATCTATAAAGTATTTCTACATTTTAGTTTATACTTGGGATTAGTTGGTGTTCTGCAATGGACACCCAGATCTATAAAGTATTTCTATATTTTAGTGTATGCTTGGGATTAGTTGGTGTTTTGCCTTTCCTAAATGACACTTTTGTATGCTGAAGCATACAATCAGGAAGATATGACAATATCAAAAAAGCCCCTGGCTCCTCTCATTATGACACATCCGGTTTCCCAAGTTACCAGCGCTTTCTCCCTGGTTTAACCCCTAATGTCAAAAACAGTTGGGGCAGTGTTCTGAGTTTCTGCTGCCTGTAGTACAGGACTGGAAAAATCAATGAGAACTAGGCAACAAGAACAACTGGTTTGAGACTCCTGCTGGTTTAGGGAGAAGAAAAACTGGCAGAACAGTGTTATTGTCGTTATTTTCTTTCCAATAGAGTAGCTTAAACCCTCACAGCACGAAAATACGATCTACACACAACAAAAGAATTCAGTAAGAATCCAGGAAAGAGGAGAAGTGCACAAAACAGATGGAAGTTTAACTTTTCAGTCCCTAAACATCCCAAGTACCCTTAAATGTCCCCCTTTAATTCACAATTTGTTAAACTCAGTGAAAGTCGACTTCACCCCGAGAGAGACTGAAAACAGGGCTAAGGAATAGGCAAAATAGATAAGAGAAGAAATGAGGAAAGGAGAGCAAATAGTTAGCAAGGATAGTCCCCCAACTGGGGATAAACTGGGATATCTTTGTGAAGTTTCATTCAATGTCTAATAAGCCAGTTTCAGGCAGAAGAGCCTGGGTTTACTTGACATAAATAACTTAAATAGAAAATTATTCAGATTCTAGGGAATAATCTTTGTGGAAAAAGGGGATGACTTTTGGTTATTTTAGTGTCATATATCTAAAAATTATATTAGGCTCAGCGCCTGTGGCTCAACGGGCTATAAGGCGCCAGCCATGTACACCTGAGCTGGCGGGTTCAAATCCAGCCCGGGCCTGCCAAACAACATTGACGGCTGCACCAAAAAATAGCCGGGTGTTGTGGTGAGCACCTGTAGTCCCAGCTACTTGGGAGGCGGAGGCAGGAGACTCACTCAAGCCCAGGGATTAGAGGTTGTTGTGAGCTGTGATGCCGCGGCACTCTATCCAGGGTGACAGCTTGAGGCTCTGTCTCAAAAATAAAATAAAATAAAAAATAAAAATTATATTAGCTTACTTATCACTAATATTCCTGTCAAACTGTTACTCCAGTGCTTCCTACTGCCAACATGTATAACCAAAGAAATGTGGGTGGCTCACAGGAGAGAGTTCTGGAATAAGATACAGTAGAGATATGGCCCACTCTTTAGGGAGTGCAGCAGCAAACCAGGAAATCACCTATGTTTCAGCAGTCAGGACACCCTGTTTTTTAAACAGACACACCTTTGTATCACATCACTAAGTTAATGGCTAGTAGCCAAAAACCTTTTTCTGCTTACATCTACCTGTGTCTGCCTTTTCAACTTTGTACAAAAACCTAGCTCTCTGTGCAAGTATCTTGATGTGGGATAGACTGGCTATCCTTGAATGTATGTGTTAACAAGTGCCTAAAATTGAGAAAGTCACACTAAATTGAGGTTTATTAAGGCAAAAATTTTAGGGTTGTGCCCAGGAAAAACACAACCCACAGAATATCTCTTGTGGACAGGGCTCTCCGTAGAAGAGGCTGAGGAAAAAGGAGGTTCACAGGAAAAGGGGAGATGTGAGTAGGGAGGCAATTGATAGTATTCTTTTTGTTGTTGTTGTTAAGCAGGCTGGCCCCAGGTTCAAACCTGACACCCCTGGTGCATGGAGCCAGTGCCAAGCAACAGGTGCCCAGCCAATGGTATTTTTGTGAAGTTCTATCTGGTGCTCAGCAAATCTACAGAAGATGAACATTCAAGAAAAGGTGAAAATAGTCAAAGCTGTGAATCTTCTCAGGGTGGGTAGCAGAGTAACCATATCTCTTCCTTAATCTGCATCTGTGGAGAGAAACTTGGACATTTTAAAGTTTATTTAGGCTTCAGTCTTAGGGTTACAACTGACATGCACTCATTTTATAGGGGCTATATATTTTGAAGGGGGTTTGTTTAAGGCTGTAGGAAATAAGACATATTTTATTTTTTATTTATTTATTTATTTATTTTGAGACAGAGCCTCAAGCTGTCACCCTGGATAGAGTGCTATGGCATCACAGCTCACAGCAACCTCCAATCCCTGGGCTAAAGTGAGTCTCTTGCCTCCACCTCCCAAGTAGCTGGGACCACAGGTGCCCACCACAATGCCCGGCCATTTTTTGGTTGCAGCTGTCATTGTTGTTTGGCGGGCCCGGGCTGGATTCGAACACGCCAGCTCGGGTGTACGTGGCTGGCACCTTAGCTGCTTGAGCCACAGGCGCCGAGCCAATAAGACATATTTTAAACCAAAATCATTTTCTTTGCCATATTTTGAGATGGTTATGGGTAAACAGGAATAATGCTGGAATGTTGTTTAGGTGGGGAGGGTAGGGAACAGATTGGCATTTATAGAGAATCTCTGTTAGATGTGGCCAGGCCTTGCCTATTTGATCAGGGACAGGCTTGCTGAGAGTCTGACACCCTTTTTTTTTTTTTTTAGAGACAGAGTCTCATTTGTCACCCTTGGTAGAGTGCCGTAGTGTCACAGCTCACAGCCATCTCCAGCTTTTGGGCTTAGGCAATTCTCTTTCCTCAGCCTCCCCAGTAGCTGGGACTGCAGGCACCCGCCACAATGCCCGGCTATTTTTTTGTTGCAGTTTGGCCAGGGCCGGGTTCGAACCCACCATCCTTGGTATATGGGGTCAGTGCCCTAGTCACTGAGCCACAGGTACCGCCAGAGAGTCTGACACCCTTAAAGGTCAGAATAAAAACTTCTCCTGGAGGGCAGTTGTCATGAGGTTTATTTGCATAACAGGCCACCTTGCCAGCCAGGCTTCCTTTCTCCCTCTCATACCCATTCCACTAAAACAAACCGGCTTCGTCATTTTCTAAGACTCTTTTTCTTCTTCTTCTTTTTTTTTTTAAGACACAGTCTCACCCTGTTGCCCAATCTAGAGTGCCATGGTGTCAGCCTAGCTCACAACAACCTCAACTCCTGGACTCAACTGATCTCCTGCCTGAGCCTCTGGAGTAACTGGGACTATAAGTGCTAGCCACAACACCTGGCTAATTTTTCTGTTTTTAGTAGAGATGAAGTCTTGCTCTTCTTTACGCTGGTCTCCCAATCCTGATTTCAAGCAATTGTCTCACCTCTGCCTCCCAGAGTGCTAGGATTACAGGTGTGAACCACCATGTCCAGCTGTTGCTTCATTTCTTTTTTTTTTTTTTTTTGCAGTTTTTGGCCGGGGCTGGGTTTGAACCCACCACCTCCGGCATATGGGGCCGGCGCCCTACTCACTGAGCCACAGGCACCACCCTGCTTCATTTCTTAAAAGAGGACTCCTTGGCTCCGCGCCTGTGGCTCCAGCGGCTAAGGCATCAGCCACATACACCTGAGCTGGCAGATTCAAATCCAGCCTGGGCCCGCCAAACGACAATGATGGCTGCAACCAAAAAATAGCTGGGCATTGTGGCATGTGCCTATAGTCCCAGCTACTTGGGAGGTGGAGGCAGGAGAATCGCTGGAGCCTAGGAGTTGGAGGTTGCTGTGAGCTGTGATGCTGGGGCACTCTACCCAGCGCAACAGCTTGAGGCTTTGTTTCAGAAAAAAATAAAATAATAAAATAAAACAAAGAGGACTGCTTGTATCTCACTGGGGAGAGAATGGCAGTGTCTGTGTGACTCAGTTCTGAGGCTCAGTTCTCCCTCTTGGCACAAAGAATTTTGGGGGTCCTGGGGTTTTTATTTTTTCCTTTGCACTTGGATTGTCTGAGTGTTTCCATTTGGCAGCTTTTGTTGTTGTTGGGGACAGTCTCACTTTGTCACCCTTAGTTGAGTGCCATCGTGTCATAGCTCGTAGCAACCTCAAATGCTCGGGCTAAACTGAACCCCTTATTTCAGCCTCCCCAGTAGCTGGGACTACAGGAGCTACTACAACGCCCATCTAGTTTTTCTATTTGTAGTAGTGGCGGCGGGGGTGGGGGTGGGTGGGTGTCTCAATGTTGCTCAGGGTGGTCTCAAACTCATGAGCTTAAGCAATCCACCTGCTTCGGTCTCCTAGAGTGCTAAGATTGATTACAGGTGTGAGCTGCCACACCCGGTCTTTCCACTTGGTAGTTTTAATGCCAGTTTAGTAAGCTATGAAGTAGAAACCAGAATGTCATTTAGCACTAAAACTGAAGCTCTGAGGAACCACTTCCTTCCTGGCCAAACTGAGAGAAGAGACTATTATGAACAATATTAATATTCAAGAAGCAACGCCCTCCCCTCTTCTAATTTAGATGACAGCAGCTGCTTCACTGTATTTTTCCCACTCTGTGTGTGTGTGTGTGTGTGTGTGTGTGTGTATAGTGATGCTTAATAATTTTGATGATCTTTTGTGCCTATCCCTTTGAGAAAATATCAAAATTGAGATCTAGATTCTCTAGACTCATGGAGATTATGTACTGCATTGGGATCTTAACTTACTCATTTTTATATTCCTAACATTATATTCTTATAACAAATTCAAATAACTTATTTTTGCCCCTTTTGACCACTACTCAATTCCTCTTTCTTTCCCAGAAGAAACAGTAGAAATATTAATAACCAATGTTAACTCGTTATATATCCTTTCACAACTCTTCTGTTCAGCTACATAAATATATGCAACCATAGTTATATCTTTTAACATTAAATACATGATACATAGTATTTAATGTATCAGACAGCTACACACTAGAGACCACTTTTTTGAGACGGAGTTTCACTTTGGAGTCCTCGGTTGAGTGCTCTGTGGTTAGTGCTCACAGAAACTTCAAACTCTTGGGCTCAAGAGATCCTCTTGCCTCTGCCTCCTGAGTAGCTGGGACTATAGGGCCCACCACAACACCCAGAGACCAGGTCTCACTCTGAGCTCAAGCAATCCACTGGCCCTAGCTTCCCAGAGTGCTAGGATTACAGACCTGAGCCCATGTGCCTGCAGGCCAACACTTTTTTTTTTTTTTTGAGACAGAGCCTCAAGCTGTCACCCTGGATAGAGTGCCATGGTATCACATCTCACAGCAACCTCCAATTCCTGGGATCAAGCGAGTCTCCTGCCTCTGCCTCCCAAGTAGCTGGGACTACAGGCGCCCACCACAAGGCCCGGCCATTTTTTGGTTGCAGCCATCATTGTTGTTTGGCGGGCCCGGACTGGATTCCAACCGGCCAGCTCAGGTGTACGTGGCTGGCGCCTTAGCCCATTAAGCCACAGGTGCAGAGTCTTTTTTTTTTTTTTATAGAGACAGAGTCTCATTTTATTGCCCTCAGTAGAGTGCCTTGGCGTCACACAGCTCACAGCAACCTCCAACTCCTGGGCTTAGGTGATTCTCTTGCCTCAGCCTCCCAAGTAGCTGGGACTACAGGCGCCAGCCACAAGGCCCGGCTATTATTCTGTTTTGCAGTTCAGCCGAGGTTGGGTTTGAACCCTCCACCTTCTGTATATGGGGCTGGCGCCCTACTTGTTGAGCCACAGGCGCCGCCCAGGCCAATACTTTTTAACCAAACAAAAATGAATTGTTTCTTGAAGAGTTTGCAGAAATTCAAAAGAAAAATATCCACTCAGAACCCAATTTCTCCAGTAGTCAACCGTATTTTTTCTCATTTTTTCTTGTTCTTGTGAAAAGTATGCATAACTACTATTTTTTGCATAGTTGTAATTCAAACACAAATCCAATGGGCACTTTTTGTTTTTGAGTCTCACTCTGTCACCCTAGGTAGAAGGGATCCACTTGCCTCAGCCTCCAGAATAGCACTTGCCACAACCCTCGGCTAGTTTTTCTATTTTTAGTACAGATGGGTCTCCCTCTTGCTCAGGCTGGTCTGAAACTCCTGAATTTAGATAATCCACCCATCTTGACCTCCCAGAGTGCTAGGATTACAGGCGTGAGCCACCAGGCCAGTCTCATTTTTTTTTTTTTTTGTAGAGACAGAGTCTCTATCGCCTTTGGTAGAGTGCCGCGGCATCACACAGCTCACAGCTACCTCCAACTCCTGGGCTTAGGCTATTCTCTTGCCTCAGCCTCCCAAGTAGCTGGGACTACAGGCGCCCGCCACAACGAACGGCTATTTTTCTGTTTTGCAGTTCTGTCGAGGCTGGGTTTGAACCCGCCACCTTCGGTATATGGGGCCGGTGCCCTACTCAATGAGCCACAGGCGCCACCCCAGTCTTTTATTTTCACTTAAGTTAATCAGATGTTCATAATGCTAGGAAGTCAGTTTGTAACGAATGGTAACGTAATAACATTGCATTACGTAATCAAGGCCTCTTACCACTAAAACCAAGTTGCTTCCCATTGTGCTAAACCCTCTCAATCTCATAAACTTTCAGGTCTCCCACTGCTTGCTTCGCTCTGCCCCTAGACCATTACACCCTCAAGGCCATTTCTCAACACTTTGAGTTCCTATCTCTCTCTGGTTTCCCAGGAGGGCTCTCCTCACTGCCCTGGCTCTGGGTGGCCTTGGAGTTCCCCAGGTTCCCAGGAGGAGGCTTTCCAAGTCAGGACCGGAAGTCCAGGAAAGTGGAGTCGCCGATGGCAGGGCTCTGTTTGGGATCCCCCAGAGTTTACTTAAATGGAAAGACAGAGGGGTCACTGTGGGGTCAGAGTGAGGGGGTCCAGGCTCAACCCTATTCACGTGACCGAGTCTCAGGGAAAGTAGTTTGCTTTCCCATCACCAAAGTCGCCGAAGGCGAGTTGGGTGGTCAGCCTACTCCCGTCCCGGGCAGTCCTGGGAGTCCTTCTCCGGCCCGGGCCGTGACGCAATCTCGCTGCGCCAGGGGCGGGGCGAGCTACGCCATCTCCGGGCGCCCGGCTGGGGGGGCGCTGCGTGTGGGGCGGCTCCGGGGCCGGGGATGGCGGAGGCCGCGTCTGCGGCGGCTCCGGGACGAGCGGGAGGAGCCTGGGAAGCGCTGTGAAATGGGCCGGTGAGTGTTTTCAGGAGTGGGGGCCTCTAGGCTGGCCTAACTGAGGCCAGGCAGGCCGGGGCTCGTAGCTCCGGAGGAAGTGGCCCCCAGGAGCCAGTTGCCCCGCCGGGCGGGGGCCCGAGAACCGCGGACAGAGGGAGCGAAAGAGGCCGAACCCAGACCCTCGCGCGTTTCCTTCTAGCCCGGCCGGGGAGGCAGCCTGAGCCGTCCCCGCGCTGTGTCCTCGCGGGCCGGTGTGTCTGAGTCTGCGAGGCGGGAAGGGGTCCCCAAACAAGGAAGCGTCGCCTGCAGGGCCTCGCCCCTGCCCCCTTGGTGAAGGGTCGGCTCACCACTCTCTAAATGTAGAATTCCCAGTTTGGGGCCCTACCCTTTTTGAAACAGGGATTGCAGGATCAGGAAGCCATTAACCCCTAGTCTCTTAACAAGCTTTTCCCTTTTCTGTTGGGCGCATCTCACACCCTTAGCAAATTCGGGTCTCCGGCTGAGTTCAACCTCTTGATTCTGACCCAAGAGTAATGAGGAGCTTCGTTCCAAGCTCTCCTGGCAGCGTTGGCAGGTCTCCGGAACAGCCCGTTAGCTCAGTTGGGGTTAGGAGCGGCGTCTTCCCCTTAAGAAATCCTCATTGAGCTTCTCCAGAGGCCGAGGTTTCAGATTCTGAAATCTGTTTTGCGTTGTGGGAACCTGGCACACAGGCTTGGCTCTTTGTTGTCCTTCCTGCAGACCTTTTGCCTCTTTCAGTGCTTTTATTAGCTTGTTTGCTAACTACTCAGCGACCTACAGGCAATTTGTCTTTAATGTTTTAGTTGCAGAGAGTACCGGTCCTTCCGAAATTGAAGGTATGACTCCAATTTCTGTTGGGAATGAAGGAGAAAGCGCACTGCTTTTCAGTTACTGAAACTGCTGGCAGAGAACAGATGCATGATTTGTGTCCATTCTGTAATTTGTGTTTGTGGAATTAGGAATTTGTCTTTCCACACTGTATTTTCCTATCCTACCTTTTCCGTACACCTTCATCTTGCCAATATTAAGAGAGAATTGTCTCCTGCAGTTTGAGTTGAGGCTGGCAGGGTTTTGTAGAACTTGGACAGGACAGTCATTAGTTTCTCAGAGTACTCATCGGGTACTACTTGCTCTCTTTTCAGAGGTTTAGGCACCATTCATTAGTACTTTGACTTTTCTGGCAAGTGTAGATTCAGATATTGATAGTTTAGTTTCCCTGGTGACAACTACATGAGGACCAAAGTGATATTTTAAGTTTCTTTCTCATCTAGTACAGCACTTGGTATAAAGTTGTCAGTCCTAAAATTTTACATGCACATAGCTTTTTTTTACCTTGAAAATTTGTTAATAAGTCTTCCCCTTGAGTGACTCCCCCTTGACCTCTTTTTCTGACCCAGAAACATAAATAATCGTTCTTTTTCATCTAGTACTTCTTTTTTCATTTCAGTAACCTCCACATCTGTGTTTTCACAGGCCCTGAATTAAGGTGAAATCCATGGAGTTTTTCCCTGCTTCCCATTGTTCACATGGGAACAATGTTAAGTCTTCCATTTTTAATTGTGCACTTGACAGAAATTTGGATTGGAAGTAAATGTAACCTTTTGGAAATAGGCATGAGTAGAGAATGAAGAATATGATATTAAAGAAAAACAATGAAATTTGACATATGGACATTTCTTCCCCCCGGGTTGTCTTATTACAAATTAGAATTTAAGAGATGGCTTTGTTTTCTATTCACCATTTTAGGCACTCTGGATAAATGTGCTGTTACCTCTGGAGAAGAGGATGTAGCAAGGACTCATCCTTTGCTTTGGAGTTACCTTTCATGATGACCCTGGTGAGAATCAGAGGTCAGCCTGCTGTTTACTTCATTCCTACTTCATTCCTATTTCTGTCTTCTAGGCTCCTAAGTCAGCCGGGAGGACACTTACTACAGCTGCTCAAAAGCACCACTGGAAGCTCAGGTAATAAGGCACTTTGGATTCCTTGTTGCAGAAAAATATCTGGGTTTCAAAAGTGGAAAGACAGGGGTGGCACCTGTGACTCAAAGGAGTAGGGCGCTGGCCCCACTTGCCGGAGGTGGTGGGTTCAAACCCAGCCCCGGCCAAAAACTGCAAAAAAAAAAAAAAAAAGTGGAAAGACAGAATGTCATGTCATAGAAATCTCTTTTCAGATCCAAAGAACTAGAGCCTGATTGGAAGAAATAGGCATCAAAATTCATGTACATTGGGCAGCGCCTGTGGCTCAGTGAGTAGGGCTGTGGCCCCCATATACTGAGGGCAGCGGATTCAAACCTGGCCTTGGCCAAACTGCACCAAAAAATAGCTGGGCGTTGTGGTGGGCGCCTGTAGTCCCAGCTACTTGGGAGGCTGAGCCAAGAGAATCGCCTAAGCCCAGGAGTTGGAGGTTGCTGTGAGCTGTGTGATGCCACAGTACTCTACCGAGGGCGATAAAGTGAGACTCTGTCTCTACAAAAAAAAATAATAAAATAAAAAAAATTCATGTCATTCAGACCAAAATATTCCTCTATAATATTGGACAGACTACTTGTGAAAGGTGACAGTAAGAGAAAGGAAAGAACTTTTTTATGCATTATACGGACATAGAAATAAACAGGCATGTTTAGAGGAATGGAACCAGAATTTTGTGAAGTTGTACCTAGAACAGACCTACAATGGGAAAGTAGCCATTGGCAAAAGAAAGGGGAAAAAAAAAAAGGAAATTTGAAGGTGTTCATTGAGAAGAAAAGAAGTCTAGTGAGACTAGGGAATAGGAAGTCTATGAGCTCAGAAGAGTTTTGTTGCTCTTTGGGGAGGAGGAAAAATAGTTAAGTTGTAGAGCAAACTTGTATAATCACTCTCACTATAGGACCCAGGTTGGAATGTAAACACTTCATGGGGCAAAGAAGACGGCAATTTTCATAACATGTTTAAGGAGCGAAGTTTTTTAAAAAGCACAAGCAGACCTCAGGACTTACCTTAGTCCTTGAGATACTGGTGATATGAAGCAGAGGAGGATGGCAATTTAGCCTGGCTTGGAGTGGGAGGAATGGGAGTAGGTGAGATCATAACCCAAATTAGGCGAGGGAAAGGAAGCTTTGACTTGGAAAGGAAAGGATGAGGTCATATGTTCAGGGAAAGAAGATGGCACATTAGTATTTCTTACCAGAAGGAAAAACTTAAAAAGAGCCAGCAGCAGAGACCATGTGTTCAAAGGCTTCTTAGAGAAGAAGGCTGAGAAGAGTTGAGGTGCTTATGAGAGGAGTGACTAATTGTGAAGCTTTTGGTTTCTCTGGGGTTGTGGATCTCATGTGTTATTTATGCATCATTGCATGGTTGTCCTTGTAGCACTTTGTGGTTTCCCTGTTTGTTTCATGTCCCAGGTGGATGAGTGGGGGGAGTAGGGGTGGAGTCGGATGGGGTGGGTAATCTCCTTGTCTGCCCCTTTCTCATACTTCTTTTTTTCCAGCATTCCCCTTTGTTATATCTTACCTGTGGGCGCAGTTCTTGTTCTTTCCTTTGACTTGGTTCATCTGTAGGTTACTTTTCTTTGCCTCTGATTTGTTCCCTAGCAGATGTGGGTGCCCCAGCCAGCAGCAGAGAGGGGTGCAGGGAAGCCACAGAGAAGCCCCTTCTGATGCCCCAAGGAGCAAGCCAACCCTTACCAGGCTCCAGGAACACCACAAAGCAATATGAAACCTGTTCATGAGAGGAGTCAGGAATGCCTTCCACCAAAGAAACGAGACCTCCCCGTGACCAGCGAGGATATGGGGAGAACTACCAGCTGCTCCACTAACCATACACCTTCCAGTGATGCTTCTGAATGGTCCCAAGGGGTTGTGGTGGCCGGGCAGAGCCAGGCAGGAGCCAGAGTCAGCCTGGGGGGTGATGGAGCTGAGGCCATCACCGGTCTGACGGTGGATCAGTATGGCATGCTGTATAAGGTGGCTGTGCCACCTGCCACCTTCTCACCAACTGGCCTCCCTTCTGTGGTGAATATGAGCCCCTTGCCCCCGACATTTAATGTAGCGTCTTCACTGATTCAACATCCGGGAATCCATTATCCCCCAATCCACTATGCTCAGCTCCCGTCCACCTCACTGCAGTTTATTGGGTCTCCTTATAGCCTTCCCTATGCTGTGCCACCTAATTTCCTACCTAGTCCCCTCCTTTCTCCTTCTGCCAACCTTGCCACATCTCACCTTCCACACTTTGTGCCATATGCCTCACTCCTGGCAGAAGGAACCACTCCTCCCCCACAGGCTTCATCGCCTGCCCACTCATTTAACAAAGCCCCCTCAGCCACCTCCCCACCTGGGCAGTTGCCACATCACTCAAGTACTCAGCCACTGGACCTTGCTCCAGGACGGATGCCCATTTATTATCAGATGTCCAGACTACCTGCTGGGTATACCTTGCATGAAACCCCTCCAGCAGGTTCCAGCCCAGTTCTTATGCCTCAGGAGGGTCAGCCTGCTCTGGAAGCAGCTGCTGCCAATGGAGGACAGAGACAACGAGAACGAAATATAGTAAGACGGGAAAGTGAAGCCCTTGACTCCCCCAACACCAAGGGCGAAGGCCAGGGACTGGTGCCAGTTGTAGAATGTGTGGTGGATGGACAGCTGTTTTCAGGTTCTCAGACTGCACGGGTAGAGGTGGCGGCACCAACACACCGAGGGACCCCAGACACTGACCTTGAGGTCCAGCGAGTGGTTGGTGCTTTAGCGTCTCAGGACTACGGTGTGGTGGCAGCTCAGAGGAAGGATGAACCCAGCCCCCTCAACCTGTCCCATCATACCCCTGACCATCAGGGTGAGGTGCGAGCGTCAGCCAGGAACCTGACAGAGCTGCCAGAAAAAAATCAGACCCGTGGGTTCTACCCTCAGTCCCATCAGGAACCAGTAAAACACAGACCTTTACCCAAAGCAATGGTTGTAGCCAATGGCAACCTGGTGCCCACTGGAACTGACCCAGGCCTGCTGCCCGTGGGCTCAGAGATCCTGGTGGCATCAAGTCTGGACATGCAGGCCAGAGCCACTTTTCCAGACAAGGAGCCAACGCCACCCCCCATTACCTCCTCCCACTTGCCCTCCCATTTCATGAAAGGCGCCATCATCCAGCTGGCTACAGGGGAGCTGAAGCGGGTGGAGGACCTCCAGACCCAGGATTTTGTGCGCAGTGCCGAAGTGAGCGGGGGGCTGAAGATTGACTCTAGCACAGTTGTGGACATTCAGGAGAGCCAATGGCCTGGATTTGTCATGCTGCATTTCGTGGTTGGTGAGCAGCAGAGCAAAGTGAGCATCGAGGTGCCCCCCGAGCACCCCTTCTTTGTATATGGCCAGGGTTGGTCCTCCTGCAGCCCTGGGCGGACTGCACAGCTCTTCTCTCTGCCCTGCCATCGGCTACAGGTGGGAGATGTCTGCATCTCTATCAGTTTACAGAGCTTGAACAGTAACTCAGTTTCTCAGGCCAGCTGTGCTCCCCCAGGCCAGCCGGGTCCCCCCCGAGAAAGGCCTGAGAGGACAGTCTTGGGACCCAGAGAGCTATGTGACAGTGAGGGGAAGAGCCAGCCGGCAGGAGAGGGCTCCCGTGTGGTAGAGCCCTCTCAGCCTGAGCCTGGTGCTCAGGCCTGCTGGCCAGCCCCAAACTTCCAAAGATACAGCATGCAAGGGGAGGAGGCACGGGCTGCGCTGCTCCGTCCCTCTTTCATTCCACAGGAGGTAAAGCTATCCATTGAAGGACGTTCCAATGCGGGAAAATGAACCTCTTTCCCAGACCAAGACTGGGGCTTTACCCCAGAGCTAAGCCTCACTGTGAGCAGGCAGAGGATTTGCACACAACGAGCAGGGAATGGCTCTCCTGGCAGTGAGATTTGGGGGGAAAGAGGAGGCATGAAGTCAGCCTCCCAAGGCAGAATCTGTTGCTTATTACCCCACGGCATCCTTTCTGGATAGCCCCAGAGGGTACTGTGCTGGGGAGCAGCAGACCTGGGCCATGGAAGGAAGGGGGTGCACATAGGATAAGAAACATTCCAAAATCAGGCCCTCCCTGTTCTTTCCTCCCCATCCCTAACTCCTGCAAGGGCAAGTCCATGCTTTGGTAGCAGGTGGCAGGGGGAGGGAGTATAGAAAGAGCCAAAAATGATGATCCACAGCTTATAGTAGCAGTTAAACTGTCAGAAGGTTTTTTTTCTTTTTTTTGTGTGGAAGGGCAGGAGGCCCCAAGGTTGGAAATAAGAGGGTTCCCACCCAGAACCCTTCTTGTGAGAGATGTGCACTTTAAAGGGTGACTTTGTTACAGATGTCTATGGCTGGGTTTGTGGGAGGAGCACTCACCTAAGGACTCTGCTTGATCCTCTGCATCACAGCCCTTCCCCACTTCTCACCATTCCTCCTACAAGGCTTCTAGCAGCTTGGGGGGCAGGAGAGAGAGAAGCTCCTCCAGGGTTCAGAGTGAAATACTGCCTTGCTGCGGACCGTCAGGGAACTTTGGGAGAAAGACGTGATAGCCAGTGTGGTTGAGTTCCAGGCAGCCCTTCTGGAGAAGGAGCTGACCTCACAAAGGTCCTCCAGCTCAGCATGCCAGACCTGCTTTGAAATTTCACTGAATCTTTAGTTGGTAATGGTGACTTTTGAAAGAACCAGTGGACCCTTTTCTCTAGGCACCTACACCCCGCCTTTGTCTGTCTATGTTGTGCCTAAGTGCCTGCGCTTCCCCTACCCTCCACTGCCCTGACCTCTCTGCATGGTGTCTTGACCTGGGCCTCATTTGTAGCTGCACTGCCTTTCCTCTTCTGCAAAACTGGTTTTGTCCACTCTGACCAAGACCTCTAGATTTTGGTGTGTAGGGGTCTCTCTGGTTTCCCCATTAGCTGTAGTCTTTATTTTTAAAAACTCAGTCATGTCCCCTCCTCTTCCACTGCCAAACAGCTTGGTGGAGAAACAAGAAGGGAACTATGCCCTGGGCCAGGGCAAATGGCACCTGGCCAGGCAATGCCCATCCTGGCATTTTTACACAGCCCCTCCCATCCTGTTCTATGGCCTCTCCCAGCATTCTGGCATCTCCAAGCCATCCTCTCCTCCTGCCAGCTCTAAGAGGATAGTCTTGATAACATTTCAATACCTGAAGAGGTTTCACCTTGTGGTGGTATATTCCTCTGCAAAGAGTATTTGCAATCTTAGTTGCATTTGCCCCCTATGTCTCTAGCCCACATTTTTTTCTTCACAACTTTCAGCATCAGCTCAGACTGTGGGGTTCCACTGGGTATTGGGAATTAGGCTCCCCCACTAGCTTTCAGGTGGGTGAGTGGTTTTTTGTTTTTTTGGGGGTCTTTAGACTCTTAAAGGCAACTCAGGGTATTGTCCACCCAGCTCTCTGGTTACGCTTCTCCCAGGGTATGATCCTTTATAGAGGCCCAGCCTGTCACCACGAGTCCAAACCTCTAAGGTCTGATCTCTGCTGTATCAAAGACTTTAGGCAAGTCTCGCCACCTCTCTTTCACTTCCTCCCCAGCTTCCAAATGGGGATAAATAATCTTACCTACCTCCTGAGGGGAGGGGAAGTTCTGAGAATGGAGTCATTCTTAGTGTTCAGGTGCTAAAGGTTGTTCTCCTGGGGGTACAGAGAGACTGAAACTGGCTTGTTTGTTTCAAGCCCTATGCTTCACGGTTTTATTCCTTGAAAGCAAATACCTAGTCACTCAGCCTTTGGGGATCCATCCACAGGAATCTGCTGACCTGTGAGTACTTCAGTGTCTGGTTCATGTCAGAACCAAACACCGACCTTGTACTGCATTTGGGATCATGTCCTTTCCCTTGTCTCTCCCCCGTTTTCTCTGAATGCTGCTTTCTCTGGCTTGTTTCCTACAGTGGGGGCCTGTGGGGTTGAGAGGAATCCTGTCAGATGAGAGCCTTGAGAGAGGGCCTCATCTCTAGCTGTTTCATGGGCAGCTCATTCCTAAGGCATATTGTTTGCATGGGTTTCTTGCAAGCATTCTTCCTCATAGGAAGTCTCATCAACTGAATGTGGTGACATGCACACAATAGATGCTCAAGAAGCATCCACCAAGGACATCAACCAAGCTTCCTCATTATGGGAGCAAAGTTGTATCTAATCAGATACCAGCCAAGTAGTTTAAATCCAGCCAGGCAACTTCTGCTGAATCCTAGAAAGGGAAATTCTTGAGGAACTTGGCAAGTTGGGCCCTTTCTGCTACTGTTCCTGTTGTGTCTCTTGCTAGTAAAGCAATACTAGCAGCTCCCATAATATGCCATGCCTGTGTATAATACAAATACTCAATTTTGCTGAGCTGCAAGGTATCTTTCATAAAGTATGGTCCCCCAGGAAAAGAAGGCCTGTGGTTGAAATCTTGGTCAGAGCTGTGGCATCCCCCTTGCCTTTTCCCTCTGCTTCAACCTTTTCTTCCAGGCATGAGAAATAAGAGTAACCTGTGGTGTGTCTATTCTCCCTTACAGGAATACCCTAAGTTTGCGAGAGACATGAGAGTGGTTTTTAGAGAGTGAACATTTTAGTGGGGACTTTGTTAGCTTTTTGGGATAAGCAATTGACGAAGGCTAGAGCCAGTCCCTTGTCATTGGTAGGACATTCCCAGAGCTTAGGGATAGAAAGGAGGACGGCTCACTCTTTGGCACTGTACAGAAACGTCTGTACCAAATCAGGAGAAGGGGAATCCAGTAAAGGATGGGTAATAACCTAAGTCTTGAGTCGTCATTCCTTTCAAGATTACTGTATATGGGGGAGGGGGTTGGTGTGGGAAAGGGGCTCTGGGAGTAAAGAGCTGAGTGTTTGTACCTGAGGGGAGGGGCCCCAGCACATCTGGAGCGACCCTTCTACACTCTTGGTCCTAGCTGGTTGTAACAGGAAGGGCTTTGCTCTGTGCTGCTTTGCCACCGCTGCCGTCTGCTCAGTGTCCTGCCTGCTGTTCTCTGTAGTCTGGTCTTTCCATGCCTTTGGCCATGTAGATTAAATCTAGGCATTCTGTTCATTCTTACCTGTGCTGTGCCACTGTTATTTTAGGGCTAAGTCATACTGAACAGGGATGGTATGAAATGCTGCTGGTGGGCTGGCAAATCCAAAGGGATACGGCTTCAGTGCTGTCAAAAGTCCTTTGACTCCAAATGTCTCTCTTGAGGGAGACAAGTAGGCCCTAATAGTGGGTGTTTTCTGTAGTAATTTCTTTCCTTTATGGTATCTTGTATCCTGTTTTAAAAACTAAATGAAGGGGAAATTAGGGCCATATCCCAGCAAGGTTCATCTAGTTCCAGTGATGTGGACTCTGGAGTTGAGAGAGGGCTTGAAATTTGGCTGAAATAGCTCTTCAAGTAGGATTTAATTTTATTTTTACCAGTGGGCATCTTAAGTGACTTAAGGGGAAGCACAGGATGGTGGTGTGATTTAGACCTACAAGGAGCAGGCATATTGGAGAGTTGAGTTTTCACACTGGAGGTGAAATGGACATGGGTTGACTGGCAAAGGGCCTGGCTCCGTTGGAGTAAAGATAACCTGAATAATTGTATTGGCCGTGGGAGATTAGGTCACAATCATATAAACAAAGTAAATAGGAAAGAGGCCAAATTTTAGGGCGACATCTTGGCCTCCTCCGACTAAGTTTACTAAACCACACTGAAGCTACAATAGCTTCCAGATGGGAAAAAGTGTACACTACAGTTGAAGAGCTGAACCTTAGGAGGTTGGATATTGATCAGGAACCTATTAGCCCTTTGCTGGGAAGCCTTCACCCTCCAGCTCCCTGGAGTAGGGAAGGTCTCCTGCATTATGCAATAATAAAATAAGCATCTGGGTCTTTGCAGCTGTCAGTTGCTCTTTCAACTCTAGGATCCTTCTTTGGACAAGAAACCTAGTCTAGGCCTAGGATGACATTGGCCCTTGAGATGCTGTAGTTGACTGCACTCTCTCCTTACCTGCAGACTATGCACAGTGCCTGGGGCGGAAGGAGGAGAGGTGTTGTGGTTTGCCCTACTGCCTCCCCAGCAGGAACAGTAGTCATAAATGCACTTTTCACACTAAAGGTTTCTTTATTAGTCTCCTGTTAAGCCTAAATCCCTCCCTGGTAGATTACAAACCCAGTCTGTGTGACCCCCAAAG